>OY744522.1:105008293-105010793 GCA_963556195.1 Sepiola atlantica | reverse complement strand
TTGTTTCATCGCCCACGTGATAAACTCCTTAACCTTTACCCGCGAGTGGACAACGGGCGTTGATAAGTGGTGACTCAGTACATAAAACATTTTAATGAACTCTTCTATCCATTGTCCGAGATTGATAGCATACAAAGTCTTAACTTTAATTATGTTGTAACAAGAGAATTCGACTCTTTAATTCATAGTTTCGAGTCTCGAGTCCTTCGTCAGTAAAGATTATGATCTATTTAAACTTATTATGTTCTATCGGGTTACAACCATATTTTACAGACGTACTAGTTAATGAAATCATGATAATGTGGTTCAAACAATGCTGGAACATTTCCACATAAACAGAGAGTCAGTATGAAACGATTCATTTAGATAGTGTATGGTTTTGAATTGTAGACGTTGTTTAAAGGTAAATAAAAGAGTTGGGTGAAAATTGTTCATGGATTTTTATAAATTTTTTAACCTGGAAAATGTAACTTTTTCTCTGGTATAGAAGTTAAATTATACAAGAATATAGGAATTGCTTGAATAAAAAAATGTCTTGTTTTTGTCAACTATAAAAACAAATACTAGACATATGTATTAAAATAGAAAATATATCCAATAAAATAGTGTGGGAGGTTCAATATAGAAGCCCTGAGTAACACCACCGCTGTCCAGGCAGCTGAGATAAAATGTACCTGTCACGGGAATAAAAGTTCAAATGTGATATGCATGGGGATACATGGGCCACTGAAAGGAGAAGGACCATATGATCGAATAGTATCCTGAGAGTTTTTGAAACTGGAGTTTTTAGCTGGTTAGTTGTCGGATATTTTCGTTAGGGAACATACGTAAAATATGAGATCTTGAGGCCGCCAATGGTCAGACCTCCGTTTCTTTCTCTCTTTCTTTCTTTCTCTCCCCCCTCTCTCTCTCTCTCTGTCTCTTCCCGCAGCATATGTTCTGAAGCTCATGGAGAACTATGTATATTTTGGGTTGTGTGTCCTTGTATGTGGTTGGTGGCATAGAATAACGATACAGTCACGTAACCTCACCCGATGAATTTCCACATATTTGTGTCACGAGAAGCGGGGCTATAGCGGACGACAGCAAATATTTTTAAATCTCTACTTGATCTGAACTACCCAGATAAATTAACAGTAAAGTCAGTTACTGCGGACTTTTTCTTTCCTTGAATGTATACTGAATTAATTGCTCCTTAATTTTATTCGCAAAGGAATAGCTATTTATATATATATATATATATATATATATATATATATATATATATATATATATATATAAATTCCCGAAACAGTTTTTCATGGTAAACAACTGATGATCTCTTAAATAATGTTAGAAGCAAACTAATATAATAACTGTAAAAGTTAAATTGACTTACATGAGTGATTTTCCACTGAACGACTTGGGACTTAAGGTTGTTTTCTTATTTTATTTTTTTTATATAGTTTTAATGGTTGAGAAACTTCCAAGACTATATATATATATATATATATATATATATATATATATATATATATATGTATATATTGAAACAGAGACACAACGCGTGTTATCATAGGTTACGAGATTTCTAAAGAATTAACAAATATTAGTTGATTTCAATGAAACTTAGTGTGTATTCAATAATAAATTATTTTTATAATGAATGAATCAAAATTATTCTGAACAGAATTTTGATGTTTTTCATCCGCCACTACTCACTTAATTTGCGTAACAAAACATACCCGTATGAAGTGCCTTGAGCCCTGAATTCTTTAATTTCGAGAAATATAAATCCTCCAAAAATATCCGAAAAAGAAAAACAACCGATCAAAATCATGTCTTTCAATTGGAAAATAATTTTGTTCAATTTCAACACGCCCATATTTTTACGACACTTATGCCCTCCTCCCCGTCAAAAGTGTTACTTCAAAATTATTTCATTTCTAGAAAGTTTATTCTCCTATAAACTTTTCTCATCAAAATAAGCGTTATATAACGAATGTCGACACATCAAAAATATGTACCGCGATTGGAAAATGTTTATAACTCATAAACTATATTTATATACCCATCTCGTTACGTATAAATCTGGTACAGTAGAGATTCAAGTAGATCATCTGCTGGTTAGTAAAGGGGCATAAATCTATCGAGTGATGTGAATATAAATATCCGGTGAACAAAAATCATGACATAGCACAAATTGGTTACTTGCAATTTCATGCCAAAGAAGGCGAATGATGTAAAGATAAAGTTAATCCCTAGGTGAAAGGTGTGGGGGATGAATTAAGAACACGTGAGACATGATTTTAGAGACAAAGTGATGGAGCATTTCGGCTACAAGATCCACTACAGAAAGTGTGGAAAAAGAATGGAAGAGGCTGACGAATACACTGCGGGAGGGAACAGAACAGATTTGTGGGTGAACGGAAGGGTCCCCAAGACATAGGATCATATGGTGGTGGAATGAGGAAAGTGAGAAGGGTATCAAAGAAAGCAGAAACAGTGGAGTGAGTGGAGA
>OY744522.1:104955793-105003293 GCA_963556195.1 Sepiola atlantica | reverse complement strand
TGACTGGTTACCATTCGTAGCTTATGCGGGTTGGTTTCAACATTCGAGGATTTTCCTTAAGATTCCAGCTGTTTTGATCATTGCCGTCCTTTTTATGGTCTCAATGATCTATTTGATTCTAATTTCTCCCAGTCTTTTCTCCAGGTTTTCTGGGACTGTTCCTAGTGCTTCTACGATTACACTGGTCAACACAATATTTTTGGCAGGCAAAGTAAGACTGGTTTCTGGGGTTTTCAAGGGCGCTGAATCCGAATCTGACATTAGTTTTTTCAAATTGGCTCTAGTTTTTGAGTTATCACAGGGGGTCGTTTGTCTGAAATCACCCATTCGCGACCATAGCTAAACGTACAAAAAACGGCTAAATAGTGCATAAATGTCAGATATTGATTTTTATGATGATCTTAAACCACAAAGACAGTGTAAAATCTCAATCTAACAAGTTAAGTTAGATATAACATCATTTCATTTATCCTATAACTGAACACTTTTCATAGATTTCGATGATATACAAAACATTTGCTAAAAATTTGCTGAATTTTAATTCTCCAAGTGAAAAAAAAACATTTACATAATCAGTTATATATCATAAATTAATGCAAAGCATTATACACTAGATTCTTAGTTACAATGAACACACAAAACAATATTTTATTCACAAAACTAAAATTGACGTTTATACGATTTTCGCTTGTGATCAACTTTTGGGCAGTCTCTCAAAAGGTTCCAGCAGTAGTCTGCCATCATGTGCTCATCCCATTTGCCTTGATACCTCTCTTCCATTGTTTTGATGTCTTGATGGAATCTCTCTCCCTGCTCCTCACTGTAATCACCAAGATTACCAAGAAAACTGTCGAGGTGGCTAAACAAGAAATGAACTTTAATGCTCATATTTGCCCCTAGTTTTCCGTATGCAGTAAGCATCTTACGGACCAATTGCTTGTAATTGTCAGCTTTGTGATTTCCCAAAAAGTTTGTCACTACATCTGTGAAGGACACCCAAGCATTTAACTCAACCGTGTTCATATGATTAGTGAAGTCAGGATCCCTCATGAGCGTTCGAATCTGAGGTCCATCGAAGATGCCACCTTTAGCTTTTTCGATGGAAAGACCTGGAAATTGCCTGCATATGTACTTGAAGCAATCCCCATCCTTGTTCAACGCCTTAACAAACTGCTTCATGAGCCCTAGTTTTATGTGCAATGGAGGGAAGATGATTCTATCCCTGGGTACCAAAGGCTCATTGATGACGTTGGCTGTGCCGACTTCGAGACTTTCTCGTTCTGGCCAGTTCTCCCTTCTCCAGTGCTGGATTCTTGCTCTGCTATCCCACAAACAAAGAAAGCAGGGATACTTTGTGTACCCACTTTGCTGACCAAGCAGAAAATTCACCATTTTCAAGTCCACACAAATCAGCCATTTATGAGTGTTGTAATTCAGCTTTTCAAGAACAAATTTGATAGCATCATACTCTTCTTTCATCTTGGTAGAATGGCCAATTGGTACAGGAGCAAACTTATTGCCATTGTGCAAAAGTACAATTTTTAGACTTGCTTTCGAGCTATCTATGAAGAGACGCCAATCTGCTGGGTCATATGATGAGATCCCCATGCAGTTAAGAAGTGCAGAAACGTCATTACAAAAGACCAGGTCGTCTTCTTTAGAAAAGAAACGAAGCAAGCTGCCTTTCCTTGTCCTATAGTATGTTACTTTTGTGCCAGAATCAAGAATGTTTTTCTCTTGGAGTCGTGATGCAAGAACTTCAGACTGCTCCTTCGACAAACAAAGGTCTCGCACTAGGTCATTAAGTTCAGATTGATTGAAAAGCTGAAGGCCATTTGAGGGTTCTTCATAGTCACTACAGCTATCATCACTTGATATTGAAAGATCAGCTGGAATCTCTTCGGTTTCATCGATTTCAGGCAAACTGGTGAAAACAGGCACAGGTACATCCTCAGAGTGCGCAACAGGACGGATAGCAGAATCCAGGCTCGGATACTGCCAATTTGCTTTCTTGTGCTTGTTAAACCCCGTCATGTCATTGAGACAGAAGTAGCAGTCATCAAAATGATTGTTGGGCTCTCTCCACACCATTGGTACAGCAAACTTCAACTTCAGCTTACCGTTGGTCCAACCGCGGAGACTTTCTACACAGGTTTTGCACACCATATGTGGGGCCCAAGACTTGTCTTGGTCACCAAGTATCATATCGAAGTATGCTTTGTACGCCCTCTTGACAAAGTCTGTAATATTCCTCTTTTGTTGTGCCATCATATACTGTCCACAGATGTAACAAAAGACATCCGGTTCATATCTGCAACATCTTCTAGAAGAACTCATTTTCTCTCTGGAACTCATTTTCAACTGTGGAATTAAAAAGAAAATTTTTAATTACTGTTTAATTTATACTGCAACTATATTTATGGAACATGTTATTAAGTAATTACAGTATATAATTATATAAAAATTCTCCCTATATAAATAATTATATAAAAATTCTCCCTGAAATACTTCAATATATACATAATCATTATAATGATTCAATAATATCAGAAAATTATTATTTACTGCTTCTATATTGAAGTATTTCAGGGAGAATTTTAGCAGTTTAGGCTTATTTGGGGCTATCAGTATCTTCTAAACTAGAACCAATCTGGCAAAACCAATGTTATATTCGTAATCAGCGACCTTCAAAACCCCAGAAAACACTCCTAGATGGTCTGCCAAAGAAAAAAAATAAAAATTTGTTGACCAGTGATTCGTATTATATTGACTTTCTTCATGCTCCATATTCCATTCAGCTCTCTGGCAAGTTCCGTGTATTTGCTTCGTTTTTCTGTCTCCTTCATCTTCAGTATGTGGGCTGCTGGAACGACGAAGTCTACGATTTGTCAGGATATTTCTTGTCGATTATTATGACATCCGGTCTCCTTGCTTGTATAGGTTTATCTGTGTGTACATACATATCCAAGAGGAGTTTGTGTCTTTCTTTTCCAGTACTGTTTTTGGTTTATGTGTGTACCATTTGTATGCGTGATCGAAATGCAATCGTTTGCACGGTTACCAATGTACTGCTTTCCCCACACAGTAATGTCTGTTCTTGTTTTCTTTTGGGGCTGGTTGCTGCATTCACTTATTATATGGTTTACTGTTTCGTATCTCTGTTCGCACGGTCTGCATTTACTGTTTTCCTGGGTTTTATATATTTTAGCTTTAAGGTAGTTTATCTTAATCGCATTGTTCTGTGCATCCGTTTATCTGTTTAAGTGTCCTTCTCTTAGCCATGTCCAGCTAGTTTCGTTGGTGTCTTCTCTTGTTGATCTTAAAAAGCGTTTTTGTCGTGTTTTTCTTCCTACTTTTCTTTTCCCTGTCTTTTTGTTTCTGGTTTCAATACCTCCAGAGTTGTTAGTAGGGACGGTGACTCTTGCTGCGGTAATTAGCCTTTTCTTGTTCTGGGTTATGTATTTCTCCAACACTTTTTCGTGTGTTCCACACAGTCTCCTATACTTACTAGTCCTCTTCCCCCTTCGTTTCTTTTTATGTAGAGTCTGTACGTATATTTTTTGTGTAGTGCATTGTGCATAGTCATTAATTTTCTAATCTTCTGGTCAAGGTGCGTGAGTTCTTCTTTAGTCCAGCCTATCAATGGTCCAGAGTATTTTATTAATGATACTGCCCAGGTGTTTATTCCTTTTACAAGATTTCTGCTGTATAATTTTGTTTCTAAGTATTTTTTTGTTCTTCGTAAATATCATTTTCCAATCTTCTATTTCATTTCTGTAGATGTTATCTTATCTGCTTCTAGAACTTCAAATTATTTATAACTGTCCTGTTCGGCAAGAGACCTCATCCTCTCTTAGATGGGTAGTTTCATGCCCTCAGTAATCTCCAGTTTCCCCCCTTTCATCTTTAGCAGTGCACACTTTTCCATTCTGAATTTCATTCTGAATTCTATTTGAATGTCCTGGCTGAAGATTCTGGTCGTATTTATCAGATTTTCTCAGTTCGTTTTTGCTTTTTTAAAAATAGTTTCAGGTTGTACATAAGGTTGTTTATTCTCTGTTTTGTTCTGTAAACTTGTATCCGGCATCATATTTTCTGGTTATGTAGTTGAGTGCCATCATGGCTATGGTAAACAGCAGTGGTAATAGGGAGTATCGTGGGAAAATGCCTTTCTGTATTTTTTTTTTATCTCAGTCAGGTGTTGTCCCCCAGCTGTCACTTTTAATCACCATGGTTCCATTACTTTCTTAATAAGATTAATAATCCTGTCGGATATATTGTATATTTTTAAGCATTCAATTATATATGCTTGAGGGATTCTGTCGTAAGCTTTCTTGTAGTCAATCCATGTCATGGATATGTTCTTTTTACTGCTTTTTACCTTTTTCAGCATCTTTTGATCGATTTATAGCAGATCATGCGCCCCTCTTTTCCTTTTCCGGCAACATTTTTGTTCTTTGGGGAGCAGTTCACGATTGTTCAGGGATAGATAGATTTGTTCTCTCAATTGTGCCGTTTGGATTTTCCACATTGTTGCTAAACATGTTATTGGTCTGTAGTTGCTTAGGGTCGTTTCTTTTCGGCATCATTTTGTATTAGCGTTGTTCTACCTTTGGAAACAAACTTTGGTATGGCTGTTTTGTGGATACATCCTGTCAGTTTCTGCGCTAGCTTTCAAGTATGGTCGTTAATGTTTAAAACCAGTATGCATGTATTCCATCGTGGCCTGATGCTTCCCAATTTTCCATTTTCTTTAGATTTGTCTTAATCGTTTTTTAATTAATGTCACTTTTGTTCCTTCTTCAATTTCCTGTAGTTCATCTTTCATGTTTTACATCAATTTCACATTTTTGTTTTGTTTTTAAGGCTTTTCCCATATCTTGCTCCAGAAGTGTTTTGTCTATGTCGGGTGTGGTTGTTCTGTTGTTGTTCTCTCTTCATTTACGTTTTTGTAAAACTGGTATTCATTGTTAATAATGATGATGATGATGATGATGATGATGATGATGATGATATGATGATGATGATGATGATGATAATAATAATAATAATAATAATAATAATAATAATAATAATAATAATAATAATAATAATAATAGTAGTAGTAATAGTAATCTCCGTTTCTGTTCCTTCTATTTCCTCCAGTTCATTTTTTATATTTTTCAACCACTTTGCATTTTTGTTGTGTGTTTTAGGCTTTTCCATATCTAGCTCCAGAAGTGTTGTCAGGTTGTTCTGTTGTTGTTCTCTCTTCGTTTACGTTTTTGTCAAACTGGCTTTCATTGTTATCAAAGGTCTTGTTCTTTTTGTGCTGTTCCGATTTTTTATCTATATCGTCTCAGTGTTTCAAGCCGAGAAGCTATATCGTTAATTGGTTTACTAATATGTATTAGAGTTCGATTAATTAAACGGAAGTGATTATATTTCTTTTATACAACATGTATAGATACATTTAACATAATTTCATTTCATATACTCTCCAAACGTGATCGCTCGTTGATCATTGTTCAATACAATTTAACCAAACTGGAGTCTGAATAACAGCAATTCTTCTCACATTTCCAACACTCTCCACCGCTGCAAATAGTGTATCGTTGTTGCCGTTTAACACCAGTTTCCCAATAATCGCTAGGTACATACTTACATCATTTACGCTGTTTACATGAAGAGTACGTTTAAAAAATCAAATTCAAACACTTATTCATAATTATCGCTTAATTAGTTTAGGAGTGAATCCTGTACATATAAATTTATATAAAATATACACATACTTAACGTTAAGTATGTGTATGTTTTAATATATTTATATGTACAGGATTCACTCCTAAACTAATTTAGCGATCATTATGAATTTTAAAACACAGCTTCCACGTGTAAAAGGTCGTAATGTAGGCTATATTTGCTTTAATTTACTTTTATGCAAGGTGGGTAAAAAGGGTGGAACCCTTCGTAAAACTGAAGATACTTCTTATTTTTGTTAAAATATAACAAGAGGTATTAGACATCAATTAATAAACATTGGCTTTGTTCACATAACAAACAATGAAAAAGCTATATACCATTGGAGAAGGATTAATTAAGCCTTGCATGTTATAAACCAGTTTTTTAGAAAACAATCTGCACAGAAATTGAAAGCAATTCCCATGTCTGCTAATACATGAACGAAAAATTTAAAACATTGCTGAAGATATTGAAAATCAAGTAATAATAATGGTAAAAATTCACTATTTTATTCCATTCAAGGCAATAAACGGACATAAGAAATAAGTCACACACTTTTTGTTTTGTGGGGATTGTGTGTGAAGGAGAATCACAGGAAGAACTACTATGTTCGCCCAACTATATCAAGTCAGTTGGCGTGTCGACCTATTGTAAAAAGAGAAATGGGAAACGGAACGAAAAACGAACTTAACACGCGAACTGTTCTCTACAGGAAGAGATCAAATTGAATGAAGTTTGATAAACAGCTGAAATAAATCTAGCGACATAAACGCAATACGGAGAGTAGAAAGTGGACCTTAGGTTTACTTTCGGCAACCTTGTAAGTCCCGCTTCACTTATTTTGTAGTTTAGTCCTCATATTCCATGAGCGATGTTTCTGACAAAGGAGGAAGAATTGCTGTTTTCTGGGTCATAATCTATTTATATAACACGTATCGTATGCTAGTTTTTTTTTTACTTTAAAGTAGTATTTTTAGCTCCTTACATGAAGTGTCTTCATGTTTTATCTGGAGCGATTTCTATTTAAAAAATACAACACATCTTTCAATGTATAAAGCATTTTCAAATTTACCTCTATTTGAAGGAATTACGATTATTTAATGTTTATAAATCAGAAATTTAAAAAATACGTTAACCGTAAAGTAGGAACAGGTAATTTTATACGTAACTAGAAGAATACCGTTTCTAGGTAAAATAAAATCCCTAAACAGAACAGTTTTGCACCACTTTTATGCCACCTTACGAAGAGTAACTCTAAATATAAATTCTACTATGCCTTATGTCTAGAATCCTTTGACCTATTTTGATAAAAATCAATTACATGATTTTGATTCTAGAAAATGTCTCAAATGTAAAGCTTAAGGAGTCTTAAGAAGAAATTAAAATTCAGGGAATCTTGTTTAATTGTCATCTAACGACTATGGATTCAGTTCAATACAAATATAATATATTTCACTTTTCAAATGGGATATTGTGCCCATATTCTGCTCCCTAAACCCCTTGAAAATACTTCAAAGGAACTGAAATTTGTGAAATATTCATTGTTTATATTTCACAAAAATCGGAGTTATCTGAATTGTCACAAAAAGTGTCCACTCCCTTATTATCGTCTTTGTATGAATCAATATTAAACTAAATATAGCCTACATTACGACCCATTACGTCTAGCAGCTTTGTTCCAAAATTCCATATGATATATTAATTAGTTTAGGAGTGAATTCTGTGCAAATATATAAACATATAAACCTACCTAAATTTACATAGATAGAGGTAAGTAGCAATTAGTAGTAAGACTACAAATCTTAAAATCAGAATTATTTTTAAAGCTCCCGAAATTCAGAGCAGAATTATCAACATGAACAAGTGGCGCAACAGAAACAGTGCTAAGTATAATCAGTTTTAAGTTACCGGTTCAACCCACACTACTATGATACAAAGAATATAATTAAGAATTACTAAAGACGTCTACCCTATTATGACTGATGGAACGAGAACAATCTACACTGTGAATTAAATAAATTGTTAGTTCTAAATGGCGTACAGATTCCGAGTTCGACATAAAGATTCCCGACTTCGACAAGACGCACCTAAAGAAGGTACGACATTACATCGGTCAAAACGTTGTGAGAATAACATCCAAGATCAGAACAGTAGTTCGAATAATTCAAATAATGCACTTGAGAATATTCGTCATTTATGTTAAAACATTTCAATTACTTATTCTTGTAGATTATTTGTGCCTTATTATTTTTAAAGATATAAGATTAAGATATCTTTCGATCCCATCCGGTGAAAATGTGTTTCACCATGGGAAGGAAAATACGAAACTTCTATCAACTCACTTATAAAGATGACACTCACACACTGAGAAAATAAGGCAAACATATATATATATACGCTTCTAACGCAAACATATTCATTTTCTCTATTCTACAAACAAAGGAAAACAATTTAATAGTCTGAACTTACGCACGCAAATGAAGGTGGTACAATAATATTGTGGGATCTGAGTTCGCGCCGAACGATTATAGAATGGAAATATCTTACAAACTCCTACGAGGGTTTTGGAAATAAACCGCCATAAGCACGGCAGCAATATACAACAAATTAAGTATACAACTATGGAATTTCAACGGATCCCGGCAGTAAATATTAATGCACAGATTACATATTAATATACATGTTACATTATGTTAAATATTTAATTAATTGTGTCCAAAACTTCCCCATACTTCCGTTTTCTATAATTATTTCTATATTAAAAAATCTGATTTGTTACAAAAAATATATTACTGTATTAGCAAACAAAAACAAATTGATTTACAATGGCTTTCGGCATTAATTAACACAACAGACAATCAAATATTTATAAAAACAAAAAACATTCATGTATTCGAAAACATAGAAGACATTATTTGATAATTTAATAATTAAAGTCGAAACATTTTCACCCGAGGATAAATCATTTAATTTGACAAATGCTTAAAGGAAAAGTCGATAATTATTAAAAACCGTAATGGCATTGTTTAAATTATTCATAATAATGCTATGTTTGCAAACATTAAAAAGACTTTGACATCAAGAGGCAGTGTTCATAATTTGTGGGCGGGTTTGTTGATCTACAGGGTCATACTAATGGTATCAGAGGCTTTTGAACTTACTCGGCTAAAAACAATTAAACTAATATTTTCAAATACTGTTTCAGCAATTAATGACAGCATTCAATTTAAATGAGAAAAGATCAGATATTTTGAGGATACGCCCATTTGATCTGCGCGTTTAGCGACGAAAATCCTATTTTAAACTTAAGTGTGACAGACCGACGATAATACGTGTTGAAGCGAAAGCCCGGAAGACGAACAGAAACGCTATTTCAAACTTAAGCGATACAGAATGACTAAAAGGTTATTTCAAATTTTAAATACTATATCAAACTTGACAAACCGATGAAAATGCTCGTATAAACTGTAGTTTTACAGACTAGTTTAAATGCCTTTTTCACACTTATGGATGACAGACATACAAAAAAATATTTAAAACTTGAACGTGACAGACCGACAAAAATGCCATTTAAAACTTAAGCGTTACAGAAAAATATGAGTTCAAGCTTAAGCGTGACAGACCAACGAAATTGCCATTTTAAAAATAAGCGTCAAAAATAGTATTTCAAGATTTATCGTGAAAGACCACCGAAAATGCTGTAAAACTCAAGTGTAATAGAGAAACTGACCCACAGAACAACCTATGCATGAACAATTATGACTTATAAACCTGTGCACCTAACTAAACATATCTAGACATAAGTTTAAAAGTATACGAAACGCACTCCGTTACTACAACTGTTAAATAGTAATGAGTACGTTGCAAGTATAGATCTGATGAGTTGGGTTACCAGGGCGGCGTTTACACATGCACAGGATATCGGGGGCATGGGGTCAGCGAGTATGCAATCAAATGTCACTTCAACCTGGAAGCCAGAAGCGGACGTGACGTTGCATGACTGAAAGAGGTTAGGGGGAGTAAAAAGAGTGGCCAGTGGTTTGGAAGATTTTGATGCGAACACCACGAGTAGAGATGTCTAAACATCAACGATAAATTAATAAGCCATTGCGACGGCTGGCAGAAGAGAAGCCATGAAGACAGCCTAGCAAAATGTATTTTCTATAGAAGGCCTCTTTTCTTTGCGCTATTAGGTCCAACTTTAATTCCAGCGAGAATTCGCCCATAGAGATGATCGTGCTGTACTGCCCAAGACACCGAAGATTGCTGTAGTTGAACGTGGGAGACACGAGGTCTTTTTTTGAACGTCCACGTATTTTATTTACGAATGTTAGTGACTTGTGAGACATTAAACCTTTAACCCGGAGAGGGGAGGTAATGTAACACTACTACGACTATTTGTTTACTTTAATGGTATGCGAAAACAAATAAACGACGACATATGCGCCAGGATATACTTCTTGTTTAACTAAAAATAACTTGTGTACAGTAGCATAATTTAAATTAGCTGGGAAAGTGAAGTATAAAGTAACTTTAAAAAATATTTTAGTTATTTACTATATATATATATATATATATATATATATATATATATATATATATATCAACTTCAAAAAATGTTTATTCTGACAAAGTTTCCATGAGCAAACCGAATCAAGACAGCGGATCTTGTACGTATACGGGACCTATAGCCATGGAGATACGTCGACGTATTTAAATTAAGCGGCGTCTATGCCATATGCTATGTCCAAACCGAAGCGTGATCGATCGACGGACAATACTTTTCATAGATATTGACGGACGCATTGTTAAAATACCACAAATCACAAAAAAACATCCAAAGAAATTATGGAAAAATGATCAAAGTAATAATTTGCGAGATTAAACAAACATTCTAAATTAGTATTTTCTTTCTTCTCTTCGACCGTCGAATGGACAAATCTTTGTCGTTTTTCCCCTTTTTTCCAATTCATTATCCGACTGCAAGCATTCCACCTTGTGCCTATCTGATCAAACGTTCGCAATGAATTCCAATCAAATTTAACCATGAACCGAGCAACGGTTCATCACATTTTTGACACGCACTAATTGCACTTGTGTTATTCATCATCTCTATTTACTTGCCGAAGTATTTATTTCGTTTTTGTATGTTCCTACTATATAATTTTTTTCGAAGAGTTTTCTTGTTCTTCTCGGATATTCTCTTCCAATCTTCTCTTTTATTGCTGTTAATTTGCAGGCTGTCGCTCCACAAACGGAGGGTGTGCGAAGCGACAGCGTTGTCTCAAGTTTCCCCTTTTTATCGCTATTAGTGCACACTTTTCCGTTCGGAATTCCATTCGAATGTCCTGGCTTAATATTCTGCTTATATTTATTGAAATTTCTTAGTTTCCTTTTTGTTTCTTGCAAAGAGTTTCAGATCGTCAACATAAGAAGCGGTTTGTTTTCTTTTATGTATGTGAGACTTGCATTTATTCTTCTTGCGTGTGTCTTTGAGGGTGAAGTTAGACATAGGGTCAGTAGGTTGTATAATGGGAGACGAGATCTCGAGAGTGACGTCACGGGGATAGGTGGCTAATAAATATCAACTTCTTTTTTTAGTAAAACTTTCGAGTGAAATAGGCGTGTTTTGAAGCTGCCCGTAAGGTGCACCATTTTCCATCATGGGAGTAAAAAAGTTAAGTACGGATAAAAACAGAAAACTTTGAACTTGGGCTCACTTCAATGTTTTATAAAACTTTAGTTTTTAGTATCAGGTCGAAGCTTAAGGTCTAAGTAGCAATTTTGGTCCAAGTGGACAAAGTTCACATGGAGTCTTCATACATTCCCGCCATTTACCAAGATGGCTGCCATCAAAATATAATAATGTCAATATCTCGGAAACTATTCAACCTAGAAACATGAATATGTTATCTATACTTAAGTTTTCATGGCCCAGGAATGAGATAAAACCATTTCTCACTACATCAGATTATTCATTTGTCCCAAAATGGTAAAATTCAAGATGGTAGCTACTAAAATCCTATACTTTCAAAATTGTTATTTATGCCCTAAGCCTCAAACTTGTACCGAAAATCAAACTTTTTCAAAACTTTGAAGTGACTGATTCCCCAGGCCACCCGCTACACATACAAAACACCTGTTAGTGGTTAAATAAAAGCTTTTAACTGTCATTATTGTATAATCGTGTAACATCTACTCTACCAAAACGAGAGCAAAAAATGACAGATAAAAGATGGAGAAACGCACGTGTGTAACACACGTGTATGATAGCAACTACAGAAGTGAATGCGATGCTCTCTCGAAAAGAAGAGAGACTAGTCTATTGTCTCTCGTCTGATGTACCACGGAAGTTATTTATGCATCTAGTTCCGACTACCCCTTTTTCGGGAGTTGGATTCTCTATATTAAACTGACCTCGTCTCTAATTTTACCTTTTGTGGGGGGCAGTTTAATAACGAGTCAAACAAACATCTAATATATCAATTACAGTCATTTCTACTTGCGTTTTTGTCAATGATAGCTTTGATGCCGAAACATCAATATTTTAGCGTGTATTGTTTTTATCACTGCAACTGTCATTATTTTATTGTGTTAATACATTGTCGACCAAACATTAGCACATAGTTACAGATTAAAAAAAAAATAGCGGGAACATATATAACAACAAGAAAAGCAAGTGCGATGCAACGTGCATTAAATGTGATGCAATCTGGATAGGAACAAAGAAATCCCCGTGAGCTTCGTCGAATGAGGGCGCTTTTGCGATCCGCTCTGCCACAGAAGAGGATAATGCCTAAGAGAGCGGCCTCCTAATACCGAATCACACTATCGACACTAGCTTGATTGCGACTCGAATGCCTGATAAAAATGGTTTATATAGTACCTATCTACTTACCCCCCCCCAATGAAGGAAAAGTTAGACACAAGGTCGGTTTCTAATGTTGGAATACCTACTTCCCCTAAAGAGAGCACTCTGGATGGAGCAACAATAAAAAAAAATTGATCCAGTCGAGAAAGATTTTTTCTCCGAGGACAGAACAGATACCATATTTTGACCCAAGCCCGAGGGTCATGTAGTAGTCTCAATGATCGCAAAGTGTCATGGTTTAAGGCTAGCTTCGTGTTCAGCCTAATGGATACCGTCGTGGCCTATGACATTGATCATACCTAGCGTAAGTCCGACTTCGTATCTATTCTGTAAAATTCCGAACTAATACTATTGGTAAAGGTATGAACCCACAATTCCCCTAAATTAAAATTAGTTATTTTCTCCAACGAAACCTACGAAGACAGTTACTTACCAGCGGTGTTATATCGTTAAGCATACTGGGATGGAATTAAGATGAACCAACCTCGTGTCAAGGCGCTAGTCTGTCGCTGGTTATATTTCCAAGGAAGGCTGATAACCATTCATATACTTGGGTGGCACGTTTGAATACAACACCTGCTATTCTTGAACGATCACCCATCTACGTACTAACCAGGCTCAACGTCCCTTAACTTAGGTGATTTGCTGAGAACTGGTTTGTTAATGTGATTTAATATACGTTGGCCAGAAACCCTGATTAAACCGTAAATATTGATTTAAGCTTTGATTTAGCCCTAAGCTAGTGTCTAGCCATACATGTTTATTTATCCACAAACCTTGATTTAGCTGTAACGGTTGAGTTAGCAATAAACCGTGATCGTACCTTTGGATGATTTACCCCTGTGCATAACTCCCTTTCTTCTTTCATAGCTCGTGTTACATGACTCTAGCCCGGTACTCATATTTTTGCCACTATATTCAATTACATTGAATTGAATACTCGTAAATCTTAATTTCGCCATAAACTTTAAGTTAGGCTTAAGCTATGATCTAGCTCTAAACCTTCATTTAGCCGTATACTATGATCTCGCCCTAAACCTTAATTAAGCTACGCACCTTGATTCAGCCGTAATCCTATGATTTAGCCATAAACCTTGATTTAACATCGTGACCGTCGATTTTTTGATGATTACCCGTGTATTTGTCGCCTCCCCTCTTTCATAACTCGCTTTTACATGGCTCTAACTCCGTGGTAATATTATTACCACAATATTCTAATTGAATTAAATTCTCGCAATTCTTGATTTAGCAATAAACCTTGAATTAGTCTTAGGTTAAGAGCTCGCTGTAAGCCTTGAAGCATGGATTAGAATCTTATTAAAAATGTTCTTATAAATGGTTGCGATATGAAGAAACTCGCATGTTTCTAATATTAACATTTCTATAATCAGCGACTTCCACAGCGACCTTATGGGCAAAATGGCACCTTGTATTCAATTAATAGTATAAACTGAATCGTTTAAAATACGCACCGTTCACTCGACACTAGACAACCCAACAAGTATTGAGATGCTGTAAAACAAACAGCTGTGTTTTGAGAAATTCTCTGGATTCTTTTTCCGTTCCGCGTGTACATTAACGAAGAAGAATAACGACGATATTCAGTGAAATCATGGATATTCATTTATTTAACAAGGAGTTTTTGTCTGAACTATGCTGAGAAGGCCACGAGTGTCTAAGCGCCTTTATCTTACATTACGTGTGATTCCACTAAAAATGTTTACATCAACTGAAATCCAAACATTTTCCACGTGACATGACTATCAATCAATTATCCACACTCATATGGAAACATATATGATCCCACATGGAATCATTCATCAATCATACTGATGTACCTAACCCTTAAATATCTACACCCAACTTAAAAAAATATGCGGGACTAACCGTGACCCGTTGGGTCTAAAACCACAACCACGGTTTTTTCTACTTAGATTTCGTTCAGGTATTCATAACTTGTGACATATCTGTTAGTCTCTGCTTCTATATTGTACATAAGGATAATACAGAAGCAAGGAGACTTATCTAGATTATCGACAAGGATAATATATAAGTAAAGAGAATCATCATTTTGCTAATTTACGTCGTATTTAATGTGTGTAGGAACACACTATGTAAATTAAAGTGAAAGTAAAGAAAGTAAATTGAAACGGTGAAAAAAGACTGTCACTTGTGTTCTTAATGCTCACAGAGACATTAAAACATAAGACAGAAATGCTCAGTATATGAGTAGAACTTAGAAATAATGTAACAAATACTTATGGAAAGCAATCTACGTACAAATGTTTCTTTTATTGCAAAGTCTGAAGTATATATTATACTATATATATATATATATTTAAGTTGTATTTACTGCCTTCTTTTCTCTGTCCCTCGTTCGTTATCTATTTATCTATCTACTAGCAAAGCTACACGATGTTACTCAGGTTAGAGTGTGGGATAGCATCATATGAAACATCATGGTAGGGATAGTTTACTTAAACAGAAACCTTGATGCTGTCAGCTAGATATCTTACTCACCGACCTATTCAGATATATGTTAATACTCTTAAACTAACGCTAATGAATAGATTAAGTTCATTGCGTAACATGTTTGAACATTGGAATTAGCTTCTTTAAGTTGCAGCTAGAGACGCAAAAATACTTCCATTATGCTAACATGCAAATTGTGCATGTAAATACAATTATATTGAAAGTACACTTCCTAGTATGCCTTCGTTTTTAAGGACATACATGCACAGACATAGAGGTGTCCTCCTTGATTTTATATATATATATATATATATATATATATATATATATATATATTTCATTTGAATCAAAGGGAAAACAGTTTTCAGTGGAGGTGTTGTGTCTCCGGGGAACATCATTATATTATCAAAATTTGCTGAATTTTGGTAATAGACATCATTTTTGGTAATTTACCTAGCGTTTAAATTTCATTTGAATCAAAGTGAAAACAGTTTTAATGGGGGTTGTGCCCACGGGTACCCTCTTAATATCATCAAAATGTGCTAAAGTTTTGGGAATAGACATTATTTATTGTCATTTACATATTGTTTAACTTTCATTTGAATCTAAGAGAAAACAGTTTTCAGGGAGGGGGGAGAACCCCCAGTGTTGAACTGATATATTTCTTATATAGCTTATGACTTTCACTGAGAGGTCAGTAGTTCACATACCAATTTTCAAGCAATTCTGTCCAGCGGTTTGGATGAACATAAGACACAAAGATCAGGCGGACACATACACACACAGAGTTACTATTTTATATATAGAGATTTAGCTTGTTATCTTCAGCTGTAATCGGTTGCTTTATTTCTGCTCTTGTTGTTTTAGAAACTTTTCTTTGATTCGATGTCACTTCTCATTCTTCCACTCTTCTTGTTTCTTTAGCACAAGATATTTCTGTGTGTACGACTAAAAGTCAGAAGCTACACAAAATACACCTACAAACCTTACATCATCGGATTCAGTGTGACCCCCACCTGGTTACATTAACAAATATTGTCATATGCATTCCCTTAGGATTCCCCTGTGATCAAATTAATGTACGAGGATATAAAAATAATAGTTGACATTCTTACTGGTAGTTGTTTCAAAAAAGCAACACTAAAACTAGAGCAAACAGACAATCAACTTTGTCTTTCTATTTCTTTCTTTCTTCTTTCTTCATAATATACTTAACTAGTTGCCAGAAATAGACAGAGAGAGAGAAAGAGAGAAAGAGAAAGAGAAAGAGAGTGAGAGAAAATGAGATGAGGTTAGGATAAAGAGGTGTATATAGAGAGAGGTGGTCGCTTTGAGAACTAGAGAAGAAGTTATATGTAGAAAGAGGGCACTCTCATAGAGAGATCATTAGGGAGAATGTTATAGAAAAGGGTGGTTGTTGAAATACGTTTTGAAAAATAATTTCACACCATTTTAAACTCCTTTTTAAAAAAACTATTTTGTTATTCACGCCCTCGGACATCGCAGGGTAGCTCTGCTAGCTACTAATATGATACTATGCGTTGTGCCTGTTTAAATATTTATCTACATAAATGACTATCACTGGCTGTAATACTAAAGAAAGCAATTCAGTAAACGAACACTAGCATCAATCAGCAGCAACTGGGTAAATCTATGAACTTAA
Source organism: Sepiola atlantica (assembly GCA_963556195.1). Taxonomy (NCBI): domain Eukaryota; kingdom Metazoa; phylum Mollusca; class Cephalopoda; order Sepiida; family Sepiolidae; genus Sepiola; species Sepiola atlantica. Next base: position 104,986,566 of record OY744522.1, on the reverse strand, counting down.
ATATAATAACACGCCTCGTGTATTTATTTCAGTATCACTAAACATAAGTAATGATTTATTTTGCGTTTTAGACTAAGGGAGATAATTCAATAGCTATTCAAGCGAACGGTAGCATCAATCATCAGTAGCATCTGCTCCCCCCTCCGTAAGTCTCACCCTTCATCACTATGATAGAGACGGGGCAACGAATTAGTGTCAAAGATACCCAGCTAACACGGCTTTGGTAAAAATCCAGGAGTCAACATCAGGATCCGTCGTGTTCTAGTTGTCTCTGCAAGCCTTAATATGTCAGGCACGGAACTAAAAATTCATGAAGTAATGATAACACCTTCGTATAAACACCGCCATCGCTAATCTTTTGTGTGTTCTGGCCCAAACATTTCTGACTTCGTATGCAACTGATTGTTTATGCTATTCTGTGTTTCTGGGGTAAAAACCTACAATCGGTCAACGGTGAATTCATGCAGGGCAGGCAATTGCGAGGTACAGTCTTCGTGGGCTCTGTGTATATATTTCTCTATAATTTATACGGCTGCCATGGTGGTCGCATTGATTCGGGCATTACATCTTGTAGTCCCTATGGAAGTCCGATTTGTGTAACAACAACGAACACCGGAAGGATGCTAAATAAGACCACAACTGTTCCACACAGAATGCTCGGCCAAATTTATTGCACCTCGTTTTTTAATACTAATGAGTCACCACTAACTAAGACCGAGGGCTACTTGAGTATAAAGGTAAATAAGATTATCATTTGGATGATCAACAATACTATGAGAAGATTGAAAACGATGAATGGAAGGGAAAATGATTACTTCAAAAGAATGACCCAAATAATATCTTAAACTACTTAAAAGAAGCAAAAAGCATACCAAATCCGAAAATCAAATAACATCACTCACATATTATAAATTGTCAAATTCTACACTGTAAAAATACCTTCACAAAACAAATTGTATAATCTGTCTGACTCGGAAAAATGTTTGACTTGTGATGATGTTATAATGGTTAAAAAGATCGTTAAACCTTTACAGACAAACTTACAACACATTGATGTATTATTATCTCTGATGGCAGAAGTGTGCACATGCTTCAGTGCTTCATTTGCATTTGCTGTCTCCAACTTAATCCATTCGTATAGCGAAAAGGAAAAAACCTCCAGTTATTCTGGGGTCTGATATAAGTCTGATATAAGTCTGATAAAAGTCTGATATAAGTATTTGAACCTTGAAAAGAACGTAAATTATCTTCTCATTCAACCCTACTTTATTTGGTAATCTGACTCTTGGCACCACTCCATTAGGAATTTATTAACGATTTTGTGGTTTTCTTGATTTCGTCATTCCTCGATTTCATCATTTTTCTTCCATTATTATCTAACCATTTTCACTATACTGAATTCGGTAAGATCGTTTTGACGTGCGATGCTCACACCACTTATAATTCAAAAGATGCAAAAATCATACATACAGACGAGTGCAAATGTATTTATACAGTTATGAAAAAGAAAATCCCGTATAATATTTACTGACTTTATCATACAAACAAACGAATGAATGGTATTTATCTATCATTAAATATTTCTTGGAGTTCATACATTAGATCCATTGCTATTTCTGCTTCTCGTAAAGTCGATTTTCTCTATCGCTTAAAACAGTTTCTCACAACTGAGGCTATTCCCCCCTCTCTCTCTTTCCCTCTCTCTCTATCTCTCCAAATATACTCTCAGACAATGTATAGAGTACTGTTATCATATTTGGGCCGGTGAATATCTGTCTTATTTGAGGGTTCATGATAAGGTGCAGAAACGTATCTGTAATTTGATTAGCTCACCCGTTATTCTTCTCTACACCCCTCTCTCACACAGGCGTGATGTTGTTAGTCTCAGTCTTTTCTGTAAGTACTATTATTGCATGTGTTATTCGGGATTGTGTGGTCTATACCCTGCATCTTTTGTTTCAGCTCGTTTGACGAGTTGCTCAAAGTTATGTGAACCTCTAGAAGAAACAGTGATTGGGTAATTGTTAGGTACACAAATGAAGATAAAAAGCCATACTTTGTATTACGGTAAAAAGATTTGTCATTTTCTCTTGAGGAAATTAAATTTAAATCTAGATTTGATAAATTTATTACGGAAAAAACAAAAAGAATTAAAGAGTTGACGAAATTAAAGTAAACTTGTTGCATACTGCTTAGCTTTGCGGGTGTGTACTCAGGTTTTGTTGCTGCTGGCTTGTCCCTCAGTCGTTGATCAGAATAACCACATGGACACTGGGTTTGGTTTTTAAAACAGTGTATTTATCATGACAAAGAGACAGACTGCATGTGTACGAGAGAGAGAGAGAAAACTAGAATTAATTGAGGAGAGATACTATAACATACAGAAAGCAGGCCGACTTTTGGTCACCTGTGCCCATTTCCCCCGCCTCCTTAGCAATTCTCGCGTCTAGTTCGTCGACTGGTGCAGGCTCAAAACACAGACCGCTCTTCAAACGGAGGTGACGTTATTTTCCGGACTTCCGCTTTTATCTTCCCCTCACTTTTTAGGTTTTAAGGCCCTCTCCACCCGGCGCCCCCTTCGTTATCTAACAAAATTACGAAACCATATTTTCTTCCTGTGATTATATTTTGATACCTTGAGCGTGTTTTCATAAAAAAACATGTTATCACAAAAAAAACACTAGAAAACGTTTCATGCGGGACATCCCGGAATCGCTAGGATGAAAGCCCTTATGAGGAGTCATGTTTATTGGACTGATGTGGAAAAAGAATCGAAGATCTTTTGAGAATTTGACAAATGCGGTGCAATGGAAGCAAAATCATCACCAATAAAAATTAAGCCCTAGCCGAAAACGGACATACCATGGTCAAGACTACATATTGACTATGCAAGACAACTGAATAGAGTTAATTATTAAAGTAGATACAAAGAAAGTAGTAAGTAGACCATGGGTTTACTTTTGACAGCCTTGTTACTCTCGCTTCTCATATTTTGTCTTTTAGCCATCATATTCTATGAGCAAGGTTTCAGACAAAGGATGAATAATTGCTGTTTTCTGGGTCAGAATCTATCTATATAACACTTATTGTTGGCTAGTTTTTGACCTCGGTGTAGTCTTTTTACCTTCTTACGCCAAGTACCTTCATGCTTTGTCTCGAGAAGTTTCTATGAATAAAGTGCCCAGAAGTTGTCAAATATGAGAAACCTACTTGCGAAATCACTATAATTTTTTGCACGAAATCCCTGCAAGATTAGCTATTTTTGATAAAAATGGTGTCTAATAATAGAACGCAATAGAAAAGCTGAATGAAATCAACGTAGAAAAGAGGCTGTGAATTTACTTTATGATTGAAGCGGTATTACTTGAGTCCAAGGTCAAAGAGAAGTCTAGAATAACAGGACATAATTACAGGCTAAGCAGAGAAAGACTAGCATTATTTTGGAGTTTCCATTCTCATAAACTAGTTGCCTAACCGAGGCCGGGAAGTTTAGCCTAACCTATTCTTTAATCTATGGCTGGATTAGTGAAATTAATGTTGTAGCATTGAGAGAACTCGAAACTATCACGACGAGGCCACAGTCTGTGCCGGTAACTATCACACCACGTTACTTCTATATGCATATATTGTAAAACACAGTGAAGTTATAGGTTCAATTACAGAAGAGAAATCAAATCAAAAACATGTTTGGTTGACTAATATATGACTTTTATTCGGAGAACTTTATCGAAGAGGTGTAAATAAAAAGGTGTTCTTTTTACAGTATGTGTTTTCATTTTAGGCTGGAGCAATGGCTAAAAAATGGCAAAGCAAGAAGTAGTCGATGCATCATAGGAGCGACGCCATTTTTATGACATACTCAGTTAAGCTTATCAAATAATTACCGAATTGCACTTATCTACATAAATAATAATGATTATGTTAACGGAAACAGGAAGTCGTTAGGAAATTCTAGTGAACCCTTGGGATGGGGAAACCTGCCTGGCGGGTGTGGGTGTACGGTGTGTGTATGTGTTTGTGCGCATGCGCTTGTGTGTATCTCTGTGGTAACGTGTGTGTATGCACGCATATCGTTATGTACGTGTAGACGCTTATGGTTATGGGCGTATGTGTGTTATGTAGGCATAGTGTGATGTATGTGCTTACTCTTATGGTAATATATGTTTCCAGCAATGATTATGTGTGTATGTAGATATGCATACGTTCATATGTGCATATTTTTTTGCTGTGTGTATACGTGCGTATGTATATAGGTCGATCGTTATTAATATGTACGCAGTTATGGTTATGAGGGGTTATGCATGCTGTGATTATGTGTATGTTATGTATGCGTATTTCTGTGTGTGTCGGTGTGTGTGCCTGTGTCCACATTAGTAAGTATGTCTGTAAAAAAGGTTGGGGTCAGCGTGGAAAAATAAATAATCGCTAAATCGTTTTAGAAGAAATGGAAATAACGAAAGAAAGAGAGATAAAACAGAGAAAAGTGACTAGATGTAATGATGGAAGGGAGAGAGGCTGGATCGAACAAAGAAAGGAAATACTAAGAAACAGAAACTATGAAAAAATAAATAAATAAAAATTAAATGAAAAAGAAGGAAAATAATAAAGAAAAAGATCGAATGGATAATAAATCAAAAAAAAAATTAAAAACAAAGAAAAACAAAGAAAAATGAAAGAAAAAAGAATAAAATAAAGAGAAAATGTAATTAAAAATGACAAAATAACGAAATAAAAGCAAATAGAAAAGAAAGAAGAAAAGACTGAAAAAAATAAATGAAAGGAAAAAGAAACCAATGACATAGTGGAAGGAAGAAACGAAATAATAAAGGTTAGTTTGTATCAAGTATCGATATGACAGACGAGTTTATATTTGGGTCAAACTTCGAAAATCTGGCAATATAACTTCATATGTTAGATTTTAAAACTGTTTTTCGTATCTTAGCTGTTATTATCACAAAAACTTCGGTTGTTTTGCTCTACGGTTTTCTTCAGATGAATATCACATGTTCTGCAAAATGGAGCGAGAGTTTTATACCGCTTGGATTTAAAAAATTATTGGGTTAAACATTTGATGATCGATCTTGAGTTCGGCACGAGGCACCTGAAGAAGGCCGATCAATCTTAAGTCTTCTAGGATATTTATGTAGAAGGCACATTTGTATAGTTTAGATGCACATTTCAAATTATCACTTTCAAAACGTGTTTACTTTTTCCAACAGAAAGTAAAAACCGCCAGTGTGTGTGTATGTGTGTGTATCGGTGCGTGGTGTGTTTTTATGCGTGCGTAAATGTGTATGGCATAAAGACTTCCTGCCCAGAATTCTAAATGTGCTTTTTTCATTTTGCCTTTGATTGTTATTGTTGTTGTTGATGTGTGTCTTGTTTTGTTTTTTAGTAATCTGTTTGTTTGACAGATGTTTCTTCTGTTGGCTGTCAGGGTCACGTGGGGCCAGAAAACAAGATCTATCCTAATGTTATTGAAAAATATGATAAGAGGACACCCATTGAAGGATAGAATATATATAAAGAGATAGGGATTGAAAGAGAGAGAGAAAAAGAGAGAGAGAGTAAGAGAGTAGGGAAATGCGTAATGAGGAATAGGAAGATAAAGATATATCGAGATTAAAATGGAGAAAACGAAAACAGAAAGAGTAATATATATATATATATATACATATATTAGATTTCTTGACTGTGAGATGATATATATAATTATTTCCACAATCAGACAACGCCGCAGCCCACAACCTATGAGAGAAACAAATCGGAAGTCCTAGACTCGAGTTTCGCCCTCCTTTGGGCTCATCAGTAGAAAACATCCGAACTCAGGATTCGAAACCCGAGTCACTTGCATGGTAAGCGAGTATTCTGCCACTGAGCTACCTCGCCACATACAAGAATGTCTATTAATTTACACACATTAAGCAAACCGCGGCGATGACCGACTGTGGAATTTACCTACTCTTTTCAACAAGGGGTGTAGTCATCCAACTACTATGAACCCAGGCCGATGTCTCACAAGATATATATATATATATATATATATATATATATATATATATATATATATATATAGAGAGAGAGAGAGAGAGAGAGAGAGAGAGAGAAAAGAGATGAAATCCGGAGCGGGAGGAGAAATAGAAACGGTAGACAAGGAGGATGAGATAAAAAAGGAGATGTATGAAACTATGAAAACACAGCTATCCAAGTAAGTGCTGTTACTTGAGGTAACATTACTTCAAGTAGGTGCACCATTTCTCGTGTTAGCCGTTGTATAGCCGGGTCGAGGGGATCTTATTTGGGCTTCAAATACTATGTTATTTTGAATATTTGGTCAGGGTTTACTTGTATAGTGAAGTATCCTCATGTCAGGTTGTCCTGACAAACCCTTGTACATAGAGACCGAAGACAAACGAGGATGGGGTCTAGTAATTAATTCAAACTCTCGTATATATATATATATATATATATATATATATATATATATATATATATATATATATATATATATATGTGTGTTGGGGGTTATTAATAATGTGTCGATAAACACACACACACACATATATATATATATATATATATATATATATATATATATATGTGTGTGCGTGCGTGTGTATATATGTGGGTGGGGGTGATTTGAGTTATTAAGGATAGATGTTCAAATCGTTCGACCGGTGGTACAGTTATATTAGCAATACTGAAGATTGTTAGTGAACATGAAACATTTATATAAGCGGATATTAAAAAATAATATGATTAGAAAAATAATTATTAAGCTCCGTTAAATTCAAGGACTTGAAATTAAAAATTAAGCCACGTTGCAAGTTCTCTCCAACTGGTAGATTGAATACTGTTTTTTTTTTCTCACTATGTTGTTAAATAAAGAAATATAGGGTTTTTCTCGCTAGCATTTAAAATGCGGCTGCCATGAGAAGTAAGAAGCTTGGGCACGAGTTATTTCGGTCCGGCGTTCGAACCGTTTGACCGTCAGTACTGTTTGATTAGTTTCACTGACTTGTAGTTACTAAATATTTATATATTTCACTGACTTGTAGTTACTAAATATTTATATATTATTATTAATAATAATAATAATAATAATAATAATAATAATAATAATAATAATAATAATAATAATAATAAATGTAATCAAGGGAGACGCGAGAGCGCTCTATCCCTTAATAGACCCACTAATGGCCTATGCTGGAAATATCATTTCTTTGATCAATCATAACTCGAAAACCAATAAATCAAATTAGTTAAAACTTTGCACAAAATTTTTATTAGATAGGTTCTATAAGTGTGTAGAATTTCAGCATAATTAGTCAAGGCAACCCAGAGATCCAGAAAGTTCAATCATGAAATCATGTTATCTGTGTGTACGTACGTACGTATGTGCCACCCTGTATCTCATAAACTATTTGATGGATTCAGCTGATTTTTGGCAGAGATAGAGGGTCTAGTGTCTAGTTGATGGCATTTTAATTTTAGTTTACCATATACCTTAGTTTTCCAGAAAATTCAAAAGAAACTAAACAAAATTACTAGTCTACATACAGTTTATTCTGTATCTCAGCAACTTTTTGATGGATTCAGCTGATTTTTGGCAGATATAGAACCTCTGGGCTCTAGTTGATGGCTTTCTAATTTCAGTTTACCAATATACCGTAGTTTCTCAGAAATGTTCAACAAACCTAAAAAAATGACTAGTCCACATACACTTTCTTCTATATCTCATCAGCTATTTGATTAATTCAGCTGTGTTATGACACAGAAAGAGGTTGTATTTTGTTTTCCTTTGTACACTGAATATTTTATTGTTTACTATTGGGAATAACTTTATTATATTACTCCCTGCTCCAAAAAAGTTTTGATTTATTTATTTATTTCAAATGAAATATTTTTGCATTGTGTCCTAGTCAATTTTCAAACACACTGTCTGTAAAATGATTGAATCACCATTTATTGTTTGCAATGAATACATGGTAAAGTTTAAAGAAATTTGTTCTAGTTTGAATTATATCATGAGTAAATATACACTCATCATATTTTTTAAAAAAATGTTTACCTGTGAATATTGGAAGAAACATTGATTAGTCAAACTACCAACTATATCAGTTATGAGAAGGCATTGTATTGAGGCATACCATTTACAAAAGTAGTGACATTCTATGAAAAGTGCCAGTATACTGAAATCATATGCCCTTAATAGGGTTAAGATGAAAATTCATATACACTAAATGTACAAAAGCAAAGAAATTCCCAAATTTTTACACTTTTATTGTCATTAAGAGTATGCGAGCACAACAGGGCTATGTATTTTACTGGTAGGAATTTCTCTTCAGCGCACTTCACACACTTATTCCACTCATGCATAGAGATGTATACTGTAGTGATGTGATAATGAAATGGTTTGGTTGATATGTAGTCATACCCTTAATGACAATAAAAGTGTAAAAATTTGGGAATTTCCTTGCTTTTGTACATTTAGTGTATATGAATTTTCATCTTAACCCTATTAAAGGCATATGATTTCAGTATACTGGCATTTTTCATGTATATTTGTATATATACTAGCTGTTTCTAACCAGCGTTGTTCGCGATGTAGGGAAGTCATTATTTTAATTTTCATTTATTTGCATCCTTTTAAAACTTATGCAGAGAAATTAATAAAGTTTTAGTTGTAGAAGAGACAGATCTTTCTATATTCTTCAATAAAACATTAGTTATTTCCCTTGATCATTTTGTTTTTTCGATCATAATATTAAAATGTTTCCATATTACTAGTTGTCCGAGCAGGACTACATAATTTTTTTTTAAACTGTAATAAAGTACGTTATTATAGTGTCAATAACTTCAAACAAGAATAAAAAATAAAAATTCACAAGTCACAAAGTTTAATTACTTACTTAAATGCTATTTAGCTCCAACTTTTAAAATCTCATAAGTATGTGTTAGATTACGTACGTGTCTGTTATTTGTCTGTTTGATCAGCAGCGAATAATTATAGCCAACCGGAGACCGCGTTTGATTAAATGTCATCTCAACGACAGGATTTTTTTTAATTTAACATGTAGGCATTAATGAATTATTTAAAACAGAAATAAATAAGTAAATATTAAATTGAAATATGTATATATATATATATATATATATATATATATATATATATATAATGATGGGTATTTATCTGGGTTCTCAATTTTCAATATATATATATACATATATATATATATATATATATATATATATATATATATATATATATATACATATATATATATATATATGTATATGTATATCAAAGGAAATCTGCAATTAATGAAAACATATGCGACATTAAGTAAATAAATACATCAATTGTGGAAGGAAGAGTAGTTGCAGTAAAGTTTCGAAACAATAGAATCCATTTTTTATTTGTCAGTATGTTCAGTCTCTAATAAATCTTCGCAAATTTGGTCTAAATAGCAGCCGGACGCTAAATGCTTTCATCAGCAAATAAAAACTTTAACCAATCGAAAGCCGCGTTAGTTTTGAAGTCGATATCATTTTCGCTCTCTGTCACCGATGCATAGTAATATATTATTTTCCAGAATTGGCTATCTATCGGTCTTAACATAGAAATCGGTTAAATGAATGGGAACGAAAACTGTGTTTTGGCGCCTAAAGTCGACAGAAAGTAAGATATTTTTAGCAAAACCGATTTAAATATCTAGTTTGTATGATTTAACCTGTCGATGACGAACTCCGACCGTCCGACTGCTTTCTCTTTATATAGTAGATAAATGTAAATGAGTACCAGTTAAGTTAGAGATACTCATTAGCGATATAATATTATGCTTAATTACACTTTATTGAATGTGAGTTGTATGTAAATAAGATTAGAATTATCCTTCATAAATTGTCCAGAAAGATTATTTCAGAGGTGAAAAGTAACATCAAGATAATTTACTATTTCAGTATCAGAATTTATCTGAACATATGGGTCCATATTTTTTATTTTTCACCGATATTATTCCTACTATTATTACATTTTCGACCTGATTGTTAGTACACAACCATCAAGCTATCGTCACGGTCATGGTCATCATAAATCAATTTACTCCTGCTTACATCGCCTTTTTCCTTATCGTCTCTCTTCTTTTCCTTTTCTGTTCTCGTTCTTTTTTTTATTATTTTCCTGGCAATTATCTGTCAATATTCATATGCAATGATACATCTGACACGAAATCACTTTTTCTTAGCTTTTTCAAATCTGAGGAAGGTATATAATTTACCGAAACGTCATATGGAATGAATAATGTCTTTTTCACATTAACAACAATACTAGTTATCTTTATAATACATAGATAAATATATTTTTTGTTTAATAGAAATCGCTCTAGACAGGGCATGAAGCCATTTGATATAAAGAGCCGAAAAAAACAAAGACTTGAGATGCCTATTGGCCTTATTCTTGAAAAAAAGCAAAGCTATAAGTAGGAGGAAAACAGTCAGCATGAAGAGAGTTCCACAAGCCTGCAGTTTTAGGAAATAAGCTACTTGAATATAAAACTTATTACATCAAAATAGTGAATTGATGGATACCACAAGACCAACGTGTAAAACGGGCTGGAGCAAAAGAATAACAGAACAGATCACACAATTCTCAGAAATGCATGTCATTACATTATTTAGATAATAGACTGCAACTAGCAACATCATGTATGTGAGAGAGAGGGTGAAGAGAAGAAGAAATGGTGGAGCCAATCAAATTACATAAACGTTTCTGCACCTTATCAAGAATCCTCAAATGAGACACAGATTCACCATCCCAAATATTACACCAGTACTCCATGTTGGATAATGGTCCTATGGGAATTGACGTATCTGTTGGAAATCGTTTGTTTGACTTGCGCGAATTAACGCGGGGTGGACCGGCGGTTGAGTGCAGAATAGGGCCTGTTCTCACAGACGGAAATCACAGACAAGGCCACCGTGTGACGAGACCCCGGATCAAGGATCGGCGTGCACCCGCGAGAGCTCTGTGACGACACAGGCCTTGAGTGGGAAACAGAGGGATCTGTAACGTCACTCGTTCTTTGTGAGAAGCGAGTTTCGTCAGTCTGGTGTTTGGAAGGAAACCGATGATACGTGATTGTTGAAATGTAATTTACAACAGATAAGGGAAATATTTCCCTAAGAAAATACAAGCGAGAGATATCCTTCCCCCTCTCTATGAATGGTTAAAAAAGTAATAGTGCGTGTTTCGTATCTCTCCTCCGATACGGGCCATGGCGGTACTCATTTGTTATACTACTCATTCTCAAAAGCGCCGTGGCCGTTCACATTTGATACTCATCATTTTAAAAACATCATAAATCACACAGTTCATATATTGTTTGCATACCTTAGATTTCTCCCTCGCTGTGTAGAGGGTCGTGTCGTCTAGTGGATGAATTCTTTCTTCCGTCCTTCCTGCCGTGGTTCCTCGCCGCTGCAACAAAACTCCACGATCGGGTCGGATTCCGAAGACAAACAATCCCTTTAACTCTCAACTTCAGTTTTTATTTCAAGCGTTAGTTATCAAATCAAATGGAAAATATTCACTACGTCGAGAAAGACAGAGAGATCAATCACTACTTTATCGTAGTTAGTTAACTATTATTTTCTTAACCATTTATATAGAGGGGGAAGGATATTTCTTTGGAGCGACAGAGTCAACTGACTTACAAGAAGCAGAAAGAAGAGTGGATCAAATGTATGAACTCCAAGAAAACTTTGATAGGAAAGAAAGAATATCCATTTACATATAAGTTGCATCTTAACCAAGACTCATCAGTGTGGATATATAAAACTGTATGACAGATCGCAAGATTCGAACGCCGGACTAAAGTCTTCTTTGACTTCCACCCGACGCCTTCGCCCACATGGTCGCTGGGACACCTATACGACGAAGAAAAGAAGTTATTTTTATTTCCTATCATTCTTTTAACAAATATAGTAAGCTTCTAGAGAGTGCCTATCCTACTTCAGGGTACGGAACTTTGCAATGTTGCTTTAGTTAAATGATTTTCATATTTCTCTTATAGAGTGCTGTTCCTTCAAGACAGCTTTAATCAATCAATCGCAAAATATAAGATAAATGATTCAGAGCGAAGGAGTAAGTACAATAAACAAAAGCACAAAGAACAAGAACAAGTAAATGAAAATTGCCGTCAAGATGGGAGATGTGTGAAAGGGTAGATAGTGGCATTGAATGTCTCCCCCCTCCCCTCTCTCCCCCTCTCTCTCTCCCTATTTATTATGTTATAATTAAGTAGAATGAATGATATTCATTATTTTGCAATGATCATGCAAAAAATTGAGAAGCAGCAATTTTTGTCCTTGTTTACATATGTTTCCGAAATTTAAATGTATTATAGTTCACATCAAGGCAGAAGATTGGCTATTATCTGAATCTCTTCATTAGCAGAATATTTCTTTATCAATATGTAAGCGAACTGTTCAATAATTATAACGAAAAAAAAGAGAGTCCAGAAACAATCTGTTTGCTACTATGACATGGCAATGTTTGTATGAATAAAACTTTTTCAACGACATAACGACATAAATAGCTCTATGTATTATTCAGCACTATTATATGAACACAGTAAAGATTCTCCAAGTGGATACAAACCTTTCCTGGCAAGGTGTACTCGGTAAAAACATGTTCATTTTCCTTTCCTTGAGCCAATGCTTTTCACAGATTAAAATCTTATAATCAGAGGAATCACATAGATAGATAAGTTGGCAGTGGTAAAGCCAAAATTCAAAATTTGAAAAAATATAAAGTAATGGAGAGTAAGAGTATGCGTGTAAGAAAAATTATTTATATATATATATATATATATATATATATATATATATATATATATATATATATATATATATATACATATATATATATATAATAAGGCTGCAAGCAATGCGGAAAAGATCGGAATGACGAAAGAGAAAGTGAACAAAAGCAAATAATTGCAGAAAATGTATGTGGTATTTTTCTTCAAAAACTTATCTATTTATTTTTAAGTAAATCTTTCACATAAGATTTTCAGTAAATCGATCACTAACTGTTAATAAAATCCGGGATAGCGGAAAATATTTTAGTATTTTGGCAGAAATATATATAAAAACAAAGTTCTTGTTTAGGGTTGTTTATTTGTTTGTTTGTTTGTTTGTTTGTTCACGAACTCTACCCATTCTTTTGAAAATAGACCCTATTTGTATATATATTCTGAAAGTAAAGTGTACTTCGATAAGAATATCATAAGGACTAAAAATATATCGTGAACTCTGAGTTCGTCTCGGACATCCATAAATAGGAAATTCGACGTTTCACATCATTTCATTCTATTTTATTTTACTTATAACTTAAATGATAGAAATAAAAGAAAACAAGAATAGATATTCTAAGAAGGCGTTGCAGCACGAGTGCACAGGTGTCCTCGTAAATTTTTAAGAAACGTCGAACGTTAAATGTTAAAGATTATAAATTACCAAATAATTATTTAAATTAATGTCACTTTACTTCGGACGTTTTCCGACCCAAATTTATCTTGAGTACTAAGTGCATCCGACGACTCCTCTCCAAAGGTTAAATATCATAAAATGTAAAAATTTAAAAAAATATATAATATGCTGTTATTGGTTGGGAACAATTGCTCATTTCATTATTGCCAATTACTGGGTCTTCCTGCTAATAAGAATGTGAAATATCATGAATAAAAAGATGGTTTTCTTTGGTCTTTCTGTTTGGGGTTATTCAATGGCGAAACACAATAAGCATTGCAACCAAATTCAAGACGCCTATTATGAATGACGAATTCTCGATAAATCTTTTGAACCATTCATTCTACACGCTTATTATAAATGCCTGATTTTAGATGCATATTACAAACAATTAATTCTAGACAACTATTATAAATGACTAATTCGAAACACCTATTTTTAATGATAAATTTTATATACCTATTATTAACAGACTAATTCTAGACACCTATTTTTAATGACTAATTCTAAACACCTATTTTTAATGATAAATTTTATATACCTATTATAAATGACTAATTCTAGACGCCTATTATAAATGACTAATTCTAGACGCCTATTATGAATGACTAATTCTAGACGCCTATTATAAATGCCTAATTCTAGACGCCTATTATAAATAACTCATTCTAGACACCTATTATAAATGACTAATTCTAAACACCTATTTTTAATGATAAATTTTATATACCTATTATAAATGACTAATTCTAGACACCTATTATAAATGACTAATTCTAAACACCTATTTTTTATGATAAATTTTATATACCTATTATAAATGACTAATTCTAGACGCCTATTATGAATGACTAATTCTAGACGCCTATTATGAATGACTAATTCTAGACGCCTATTATGAATGACTAATTCTAGACGCCTATTATGAATGACTAATTCTAGACGCCTATTATAAATGACTAATTCTAGACGCCTATTATGAATGACTAATTCTAGACGCCTATTATGAATGACTAATTCTAGACGCCTATTATAAATGACTAATTCTAGACGCTTATTATGAATGACTAATTCTAGACCCTTAATATAAATTCGCTGAAACGTTATGAATATAGCAACTAAGATTAGAATAGTAGTTCCAACTAATCCTAATAATACAAAAATATATGAATTAAAAGAGCATCAGAAGAGTAGACGCAAATGCACAATAGAATGAAAGAATGAACGAACGAAAAAAAAGACAAAAAAAGCATGATTTAAACGAGTTAGAGTAAAAGCAAAAGGAATAAATAATGAAACAAAAGAAAGAAATGAAAAAGAATGAAAGGAAAAACGAAAGGAAATATAAAGAAAGTAATGTGAGCGAGTCATGATAAAGAAGGGGAATTGATACCTCCAACTTAACGATGGAATTAAAAGGTAACAGCAAAGAGTAAGGGAAGTAAAGAAGTCAGAAAGCGATGGCCAGAGATAAAAGGCTTTTCGAAAATCTTGTATTTTCCAACAACAGAAATCCTGAAGAAGATGCAATTGTAGTTGAAGACTTTTGAGCCGAATGAGCCGGCATTCGTGTTTTTTGTTTAATGTCGAAAGTCGAAGAAGAAATAGAAAAAAAGCCAAAAGAAATCTACAGAATAACTGAAGTGACATGGCGGACCCTAACACGACGACTCGGTCAATCAATCTTAAGTGGATATGACACAGAGTGAAGAAGACATGGTTTGTTTTCGTGTGTGGGGAGCTGTTTGGGGCGAGTCTCAGAACCAGGGCGAAGGAAGATTACCAACAGAGGATGGCGGTTCTTATGTGCATGTGTTACGCGTGTGTGTGCGCCTGCGTGATAGAATTTACCCTCTTTTTTCAATATTGTCTTTGCATTCGGATGCCTGTGTGTTTGCGAAGATTAGATGGGAGAAAAGCGTGGCAGTGGTTGAGGGTTGGGGTCGCGTTTTTTTGCACAGTCTTTCTAAGACAAGCCATCAGCTTAGTAAGGGCATTATATCAAAAAACCTCGGGTATATGAGCGAGGTTACATACACGGTTTAGTTTTCCGTTTTCTTAACAAATGCTAAACGGCATAAGAAATTGCTACTACTACTAATACTACTAATATTAATACTACTACTACTACTACTAATAATAATAATAATAATCAGAAGAAGAAGAAGAAGAAGAAGAAGAAGAAGAAGAAGAAGAAGAAGAAGAAGAAAGAGAAGAAGAAGAAGAAGAAGAAGAAGAAGAAGAAGAATGATGAGAGAGAGCACCAGCCAAATGTACACTGGAAGAGTGCGGAAAATACTAGAACTAGGAAGAGGCTTATTGCCACACAAATGTCAGAGAAGACCAACGGTCATTGTTAGCGATAAATCAATTGTAAACGCCTGTTACAGTAACGCAAAATGACTTGCAACCATAATAGAGAGAGCGGAAGATCTGGAGATCTAGCTGGATGTGTTGTCACTCAGACTCCAGACAAAGTCAATAAATCACTAATAAAGACTTGCACGAAAAAATCAAGTGAGTAAATAATAATAATAATAATAATAATAATAATAATAATAATAATAATAATAATAATAATAATAATAATAATAATAATAATAATAATAATACAAGTTTACAGACACAGAGCAAATAATAAACTACTTCATGTACATGAACGACCTGAAACTATTTGCAAACACAAGAAGGAACTGGAAAAGCTGATACATACGACCATAATCTTCAGTCATGACATTCAGATGGAATTCAGAATAGAAACGTGCGTACTCTTAGAGATAAAAAGGGGAAAACTGGAGACACCATCAAATGTACAAAATGAAATAGAAGATTGAGATATATGCGAATAACAACAAAACTATTAGAAACAAAATTATATAGCAAAAATCTTGTAAAAAAACAATAAACACCTTGGCAGTATAACTAATAAGATACTCTGGACCATTCATAGGCTGGACTAAAGAAGAACCTAGCCACCTTAACCAGGGAACTAGAAAATTAATGATCATGCACAATGCACTACACCCAAAAGGCGATAAGGACAGACTCTACGTTAAGAAAAACAACGATGGGGAAGAGGACTGGTAAGTATAGAAGACTGCGTGGAAGACACAAAAAAGAGTTGGGGAAAATACATAACCCAGAACACAGAAAGGATAATCACCACAGCAAGAGACACTGTCACAATGAACAACCCAGGAATCATCGAAAAAAGAAACAAAAAGACAGGAAAAGAAAAGTGGGCGTTTCATAAGACTTACAAGAGAATAGACCCACGAATATTGCTGGGCATGGCTAAGAATAGGACACTTAAACAGATAAACTAAAACGTCACTGATGACTGCACAGAACAAACTACCTTAAAGCTAAAATAAATAAAACCCAGGAAAACAGTAAATGCAGATTTTGTATAAATGACAGAGTAACAACAAGTAAATCTGACAGTAAATCACATAATACAGTATACTAGCCCCAAAAAAGAATACAAGAACAGACACGACTGTGTGGGAAAAGCAGTACACTGGGAACTATGCAAACGACTGCATCTCGAACAAGCGAACAACTGGTACAAACATAAACCAGAGACAGTACTGGAAAACGAAAATCACAAAATCCTCTGGGAGTTGCAAACAGATAAACTCATACAAGCAAGTAGACAGGATGTTCTAATAATGGACAAGAAAGAAATAGCCTGCCAAATCGTAAGTGTTTGCTTTACCAGTAAACCACAGGGTGAAGATCAATGAGACAGAAAAACGAAGCAAATACACGGAACTCGCCATAGAATTGAAAGTAATATAGAGTATCAAGAAAGTCAATATTATACCAACAAGTGTAGGAGCATTAGAAACAATCCCGAAAAACCTGGGAAAAAGACTGAAAGAAATTGGAATCAAAGGGAAGACTGAAATCATACTATGGACGGCAATGATGAAAACAGCTGAAATCTTAAGGAAAATCTTTTAATGTGGAAACACACCTACATAAGCTTCCTACATGGAAGTTGCAATATGAAGAACACAAAAACAAAGTCCCAGTACTCTCCGCACTCTTCCAGTGGAGGTTTGGTTTATGCTCTTCCTCTTCGAGCTTTCACGAGTATTTTGTGCAGTATCAGTCTAAGCTGGTAGTATCACATTTTGGGGTGTAGGGGGTATTTTATTAAATTTCTTGCAGATTCTGTTCCTTGGTTCTTGTGGTGGTGTTCTTTCTGTGTTTTTTCGTATTGCTGTTCAGATGTGACTGATTAGTCTTCGTAGCTTATGTGGATTGGTTTCCGCATCCAGAGATTTTCCTTAAGATTTCAGCTGTTTTCATCATTGTCGTCTATTGTATAGTCTCAGTTTTTCCTTTGATTCCAATTCCTCCCAATTCCATCATTCAATTATTATTATTATTATTATCATTATTAGTATTATTAGTATTATTATTATTATTATTGTTGCTGTTGCTGTTGCTGTTGCTGTTGCTGTTGCTGTTGTTGTTGCTGTCGTCGTCGTCATCGTCATTATCATCATCATCATCATCATCATCATCATCATCATCATCATCAATTTTTTCTCCGAATTTTAATTTTAATTTTTATCTTCATTACTATCATTGAATATTTTATCATTTTGGATCGTGATGAAAATCTCTAAATTCTCTGTACAACTGTAATTCAATTTACATTTATTTTTATAGAGCATTTCTTATAGAGGGTTTGTTAATAAAACATGTTAATCTTATATATAAAGTAGAAACGTTTTTTGCCCTGTACCTTTCCCTCGAATAGGAAAATAACATCGAACGCAACAGTTTACTACACTCACCACAATATCAAGCTTATTCGCTCGAGCGTGTTCTTAGCAAACTCTAGACTCTTTCATCCACCTCGGCAAATTATTACTTTCGTTCCTCCATCATTCACTCTCCCCACAACAGACACCATACAGGTAGTAGCAAGAACATTTCTCTCTCACATTTAACTATTCCCACACTACCAATCTACACCGGAAACAACTAAACAACGGATACTTTCACACAATTTACCACGTATTATTTACGTTTCGTATGCCTTTACCTTCACACACATTAGCTTACGTTGCACAGAAAATATAACAGACGCTCCCTTTATTACATCTGCCTACGTTACTTCCGCCAATTACAATTACACAATCTTCTACTCTCAGCCGCACCAAGCGACTACAGTTCAAGACAAGCCTGCCAGAATCTCTACGCTTAAACAATTATACCGAATTTCCTTACCGCTCTAAGTTTATTTAAGGTAATACAACGTTCCTGTTCTGCGATTTCCGTTACACCTTCATCTGCTTCAGTTCTTATCATTGCTGCTACAATACTAACGTAATACGTTAAGAAAACAAAAACCGGTTACAGATTAGGCGATTGCCATTCCCTTATTCTTCCTTCGTAGCATTTTCAAGTTAACGAATAACAGAATAAATTAATCAGAACACAATGACAATCGCAAACAGGCTACAAATACACGAACACAACCATACAAAAAATACATTCACCACACAAAATAAAAAAATGCGACGATTTATTCACCTTCATTGTAATAATAAATAAATTAGTAAATATCCAATTTACTTACACACACTTACTACCGATAAACTAAAAAAATAAACTTACGTTTCATTTTGTTTAGACATGAAGTACACCATTTCATCCTTCTACATAAGTTGAACCGAACGGTTCCCTTTTTTCTTCGATTTTATATGTACTAATTACAGTTTTCCATTAGTTTGCACTTCACAAGCCTCAGTCAGATCAGTTTCCGTTACATTTACACGGGATTCAGATCCCCACTTCTAATCTCAACAAATAGTTGAAAACAAATTCTTGAAAAATTAAAACTCTTTCTAGCGACTTCACAGGTATTTGTACACTGAAAAAAAAAACTAATACTGGCCAGTAAAATGTTGAGAAATACTGGTGGTAGCACATACGAAATACCGCCAGTTACAGATATAACTACAGTTTACTTTAATTTGCACAAAGAATACACATCAAACATACTATATTACATACTAAACAAGATTCCAAATAACTGATATATTTCGGAGGGGAGGAGGCTTCAGTTTACACGGATATTTTATTTTTGTCATTATTTTACGTAACGGACAGCGATTAAATAATAACGTACCACCTATTACAAATAATGTTACAATATGTTTAAGTATAAATACTCATCCGACATAATCACATATGATTTTGTAAACGTCGATAATTAAGTATGATATAATTCTTTATACGGATTTAGAAGTTTACACGACACTAAAAAGGTGACAAATTATGATATTTTATATTAAAATAAATTAAAAAAATTTAAATTTTAACTCTAAAAAAAAATTTAAAAAATTACGTTTTCCTTATTTAAAAAACAATCGTTACTTCTATAGAATTTGAACCGAACTGTTCATTCCCCTTTTTTATCTATTCGGTTACAAAATATACAAATCAAGAATCAATATATATCAATAATTATACTTTTCACTTATTTTTAAAACAAACAAATATGTGACTTCTACACTATTTTAACCGAACTGTTTTTTTTATTTCGCTTATAAACTAAGCAACTACTTTTTTAAAATGGGATTTCAATTATCTACAACGACAGACTACGAGAAACAAAATATTCAAAAAGCTAGATCCTTGAATTTTATTGTAATAATAAGGATACTTCTGCATTTCAAAGGTTCAATGGACTTAATAATTGAAGAGTTCCATTCATTCCACCGAGTCAACCGGAAGTGCCAGAGTGAATTTTTCATTTTAAATTATAAATTTTCGTTTTAAACGATCACTATTGACTACTTTGATAGAATTTTCATTCATACAATAAAAACATCACTGACTAAAATCAATGACTATTCATTTAAATGATAAATTTTCATTTTAAAAATCACTGTTCACTATTTTGAGACAGTTTTCATTCATACAATAAAAAAATTATTATTTTTATAAGTTACTAAATAAAATAAAATAACAATTGCTGAAACCGATTAACTTCTTTGAGAAAAGTTCTCTCACCGTTATATACTTTGAGAAAAGTAACAAAACATAAACAAACCGAATAGATACATTTTTTATCCAATGGGGGGGGGGGTGAAAATTCGGCGATTCTCTATTTTATTAATCACTACCGAAAATCTTCGCCCGGCGTTGCACTTTAGTACTATGTATTGCATAACGTTGAATTAAAAAAAAAACCTGTACCGTCGTAACCACTACCCCACGGATGGGGAATATAATATTAATATGAAAATTAATATAGTTAAAAGAAGCCTGTTCGCTATATAATGAAAGCAATGTTTTTTGATTTCACCAGAAATTTTATTTTTATTTTTGAATAAACACATGCTTTGTCTGTGATAAGGGGCGCTTTGAAAATTAAAGAGGCCTACAGAGCCCCATTAAAATCACCCCCCCCATTATCTTTGTATAGAAATTCCATTTTCTTTGGCTGAAAAGAAAAATGGAAAATGAGCACCACTGAAAAACACAAATATAATTAATGTAGCCTGCAGAGCATCAAAAATTATATTCGGATAGGGGGGTCAATAAAATGACGATTATATGCTTATTTTTAATAATGAAGACTATTCTCTATTTTTTTAAATGACTGCGATTGAGTCACATGAGTCAAATGCATAGCGGCGGGGTGTGGCGGGATTGAGAGGTTGATGTGAGACAAATGCCTGCCGCCGTGTGGTGGATCTGTTTTGAAAAGTAACAAAATAAAAATAAACCGAAAAGAAAAATATTGTATTCGGGGGGGGGGGCATAAAACACCGAAAAGTACAATATATTTAAATCGAGAGAAGACTCAGGAATGTGCGTAAAATCGATGAACGTTAATTCTACTATTTCGAAAAGTAAAAAAAAAAAAACTAAACCGAAAAATAAACATGCATTGGGAGGGGGGATAAAATGACGATTATATGCTTATTTTTAATAATAAAGACTATTCTCTATTTTTAAATGACTGCGATTGAGTCACGTGAGCCAAATGTCTGGTGGCGGCCGATGGCGGCCGGGAAAAGTGCTGCCCGTTTTATGTTTTATGTTATCTGGCGAGCAAATGTATGGTCCACAAGTCACATGTGATTGGGGGGGGGGGCATAACAATAAATAAAAAAAATATTTCTTAGAACATTAAATACAGACGATCCTCTTTAATTTTAATTGCTTGCTATTTATTGTTTAATTTGAGTCGGGTAAACCAAATCCTTGATTGTGCTTGGTGGCAGTAAGTGGCGGCGACAAAAACTGCTGTCCTTCTATTAAATACATTTTCTTCTCTTTTTCACATACACTACTTGACATTAATTTAGACTTAGATTTACCCGTGAGGCGGTGGCATGCGTCATGTTGTCGATAGTGTTCACCACTCAACGACAACAATATTTCAGTTTCACACTCACTACAATAACTTTCAGTAGTATTTACTGACCAACACATCAGTTATTCATTTTCACGCTCTCATTAATCATCTTTTCGATCACAATTCTTTCCAGGCAGAAAACAAGAGAAACATGCCTCCAAAAAAATCTTCTATTGGTCGTACTACAAGACCAACTGCCTCGAGAAAGAGAAGTCTATAAACGGAAATCCATGATCAGTCTCAAGAAGAGCGTTTGGATAATTCCTTCCATGAAATTGAAAGTCAACCTTCGGAGTTACAGGAACTTGCCGCAGAGACATCTGAGGTGGAACAGGCGAAGCATACTGAGACAAATAAAAATTTGTATACTATGGCACAACACAGACATGCCAGATTTGAAGCCATGCAGGTACATACATCAGTTAGTACGGTTCCTCAAACAAGTTTCTGGTGGCATAAAGGCCGCAATTATGATGTTGCGCGTAATTATCACCTACGCAGAGACATTCAAATAGGCACAATGAACAATGGAAAAACGTGTACGAAATGTAACGCTAAAAAAATGGATTAGAGAATCAGCAGGTATGTGCTGTTCTGGGAGCAAAGTTATTATTCAAGATTTAGGTACACCCCCGGAACCATTAAAATCCCTTATTGATAACACTTCACATTATTCAATACATTTCCTGAACAACATTCGGAGTTATAACCAGTGCTTCAGTATGACAAGCTTTGGCGCTGAACAAATACGTGAAAAGGGCTATATGCCTACATTTAAAGTTTGTGGCCAGATTTCTCATATAGTGGGTTCCTTGCTTCCCATCAAATGGGAATTTCCACAGTTTCTACAAATATATTTTCTGGGTGATGAACAGCAAGAAGCGGCGAGTAGATATAACTCTTTCTCAAACACTAAATTAGATATTGTTCTTGCATTGCAAAGCATGCTTCACAGAGAAAATGTATATATCAATTTAAGATGGCGATAGAGCTTAATGGAGGTGATGACTTGGAAGTGGTTATACATGCTGACAAAACTCCTACAGGAGAACATGAACGACGTTTCAATGCTCCCGAGGCACGTGAAGTTGCTGTTGTAATAGTGGGTCAGAAGTTTCATTTTGCATCATCGAAACAAACAACTTCAGCGCATCTCTGAAACAAATCGAGCATATGATTACAGTACCCGATCATTCATTGGACAGGTCAAGAAGGGTACCATTTCTCTGTTTGTAAAACAAATCCTCACACCACTCAGTAGTAGGAAAAAAGATTTCTTGTAATGATTTCTATGCATATAGGATTATGGTCCGTGACAGAGGTTTTAACATGCTGCTTAAATGTAGGAAGCTATTCCAACAGTAAATAGTTGATATGTATGCAAAAATAAAGCATGAGAGGCTTACTTACATTAAGACGCATCAAAGGGAGTTAAAAGTTGCTGATTACATTCACTTGAGGGACTCACTAAGTATTGATGGCAATACTGAAAATGTTGGCCAATGCTATATGCATGAACGCACGCAAGATGCGATGGTGTATGTGAGAAAATATGGAACTGCGTATTTTTTTATAACTTTTACCAGCAATCCGAAGTGGCCTGAGATTGTGAATGAACTCCTTCCGAATCAACAACCACATGATCGTCATGACCTCATAGCAAGTGTTTTCCATCTAAAGCTAGGTATCCTTATCAAACTCCTAACGAAAGGAAACATTTTCGGAGTGGTCATAGCATACATGTACACTGTTGAGTGGCAGAAAAGAGGATTGCCACATGCTCATTGTCTAGTTTGGCTTCAACAAAAATTGAGATCCTCTGACATAGATTCAGTTATCAGTGCGGAAATTCCGGATCCAGTGGCAGATCCGGTTTTACATGATATCATTAGGCACCATATGATTTATGGACCATGTGGAAACATAAACAGATGTTCACTCTGTCTCAAAGATGGACACTGCAGTAAGAGAAATCCCAAACACTTCTTGAGTGAAACTCAATCGGATACAAATGGCTACCAACAATATCGACGACTATCTCCTTTAGCTGGAGGTTTTGAGACGACAGTTATCCTACCTGGCAACATAACAGTTCCTGTAGACAACCGATGGGTTGTACCACATAATTAACTGCTTTGTAAGATTTTTGATGCACATATCAATGTTGAATATTGCAACAGCGTGAAATCAATAAAATACATTTGTAAATGTGTAAATAAAGGTAATGATCAAGCTACCTTCACAATTGAAAGTAATGCTCATGATGAAGTTAAGAGATACGAAACGGGACGTTACATGTCAACCAATGAAGCTATTTGGAGAATACTTAACTTTCACATACATGTACATTATCCCCCAGTTATTCACCTATCAGTTCATCTAGAAAATGGACAGCGGATATACTTTACTGAAAGTACTGCGGCAGATAGAGTTGCAAATCCACATTCAACCACTCTAACAGCTTTCTTCAAATTGTGTCAAACAGATTTTTTTGCACGTACACTTTTGTACTCGGAAGTTCCACTTTATTATACCTGAGACACTAAAGCTAAGGTCTTCAAGCGACGATTACAGGGTAAGCCAGTTCCAGCCTATCCGTGCGTTAAAAAAACAGAAGTTTTGGGGCAGGGTATACACCGTGCATCAAAATCAATTTGACTGCTTCTGTTTGAGACTGCTTCTACACAATGTTAGAGGTTCACAGAGCGTTAATGACCTAAAAACGATCAATGGTCAAGTTATGACTACATTTAGGGATGCATGTAATGCACATGGACTACTTGAAGATGATAACCACTGGGATGCTACACTACAGGAAGCATCTATATCTGAATCTGCAGACAATTTGAGACATTTGTTATCCATTATGTTGACATCATGTGCAGTGTCTCACCCAAAACGACTTTGGGATGCACACAAAGAAGCTTTTAGTGAAGATTTCCTTCTTAGGAAACGCAATCAACAGCCTGAAGTTGATATAACATTTTCAGACGACATCTTCAATATGGCTTTAGTTCATATCGAAGATATGACTTATAAGATGAATGGTAAAAAACTGACAAAATTGGGTCTTACCTCACCTAATCGATCTAATACACATCCAGTCATTACTGCATGGACGCGTGAAATTAGTTATCAACTTCATGAGCAAGCATCAATTGTTCGAGATGGTATCGCACAACTAAATAATGAGCAAATTCATATTTTTCGTACTGTAGTTAATACTGTAGAAGATCAGCAAGGTGGCCTTATATTATTTGATGCACTCGGAGGTACAGGAAGGCATTTGTTACCAAGTTAATTCTTGTTAAAGTTAGGTCAGAAGGCAAAATAGTTGTGGCAGTGGCATCATCGGGTATTGCAGTCACTCTTCTTCCTGGTGGTAGGACAGCTCACTCCACATTTAAGTTGCCATTATCCTTAACAAAAGATGCTGATCCAATTTGTCAAATAGAAAGAGGATCAGATTTAGCTAAAGTTTTACAGAATTGTTCCTTGATCGTATGGGATGAATGTACAATGGCACATAAACAAGCGTTCGAGGCTCTAGATAAAACATTGTGTGATCTCAAGTAACGTGATGCTGTTATGGGTGGCATAACACTTTTATTATCAGGTGACTTCCGACAAACGCTTCCTATTTTTCCACGTGGAAGTCCCGCTGACGAGCTTTATGCTTGCATTAAATTGTCATATTTGTGGAAGTACATTAAGACTGTAACGTTATTTACAAACATACGTGTACATCTCAATAGTGACCCAATGACTGGTGAGTTTGCCTCCCTACTCCTAAAAATAGGTGATGGCAAGCTTGCAACAACCAACAATTACAAGATTGTTGTTACTTCAGGTATTGGCTCAATTGTGTCATCACTCACAGAACTTAGTAGCAAAGTTTATCCAAATATAGCCGAAAACTATGTGCATCCTGAATGGCTAACGGAGAGAGCAATTCTAGCTCCCAAAAATGACATGGTACATGTCATCAATCAACAACTGTTAGATGAAATTCCAGATGATGAACAAACTTTCACTTCTGTGGATTCTACTCTCGATTATGACCAGCCTGTACAATACCCTACATAATTTTTAAATTCATTAGAATTGCCTGGTATGGCAACACACAGATTAAAGCTGAAAGCTGGATGCCCAATTATGTTACTACGGAATCTTGATGATCCAAGGCTATGTAATGGAACGAGACTGTGTGTTAAACGTATGCAACCTCATGTGATAGAAGCTGTAATACTAACTGGTGTGGCAAGGGGCAAACTGACATTCCTTCCCAGAATACCCATTATTCCGTCGGATTCTGCAATAGAATTTAAAAGGTTTCAGTTCCCAGTTAACTTTTGTTTTGCCATGACAATTAACAAGTCCCAAGGACAATCATTGGCAGTGGTTGGTCTAAACTTGACTTCACCTTGCTTTAGCCATGGGCAGTTTTATGTAGGATGTTCAAGGGTAGGCTCTCCACAATGTCTATACATATTGGCACCAGAAGGTAAAACATCAAATGTTGTGTATCTAAGAGCTTTATACAAATAACTTTTACCACTATAAAGGAGACATCTGTTGGAACGAACACAACAACGCTAGGACACAGGTTCGTGGTAAATCCTATTTTAATTACCTAAATTACTTCCAGTGAAATGATTTTTTTTCTAAATCTATTTATTTAACTTAAAAATTTAAATCAGTCTGTTATATTTCCCTGGGAAACGCCGGAACACGGGTCCTGCTAGTGAACAATATTTAGAAATGTATCATCTGAGTTGGTCTTCAGCATCTGATTATATGGCGGTGTGGATTAGATTATATCGACATTTCTTTAATTTTTAAGTATTTCGGTATCTTGTTTCTTATATTTGACATAATAATAAAAATAATAATAATTATTATTATTAGAATAATAATAATAATAATAATAATAATAATAATAATAATAATAATAATAATAATAATAATAATAACTGAAATAAAATAATAAAGTTATAGATAATGACATTATCATTATTATCATCAATGACAGTGGAAGCAAAAGTCAGGTAACGGTAAAACATGGCAATATCAATATTATTAATAATAGTGATACTGTTAATTTCACTGCCGCAAATAACAATAACTATGATAGTAACAGCAGACATGATGCCACCACTAACAACAATAATCATCTCGATAAAAGTACAGAAATGAAAAATAATTCAATGTCAAATAATTAAGTTTAAAATATTAATAATAGTAATAATAAATAATTGATAATGATAATCTAAAATAATCTAAAAAACATAGAAATATTAATCAATAAATGGATAAACATATAAGGGGATATTTAAGGGTAAAGAAAAATACAGAAGATGACAATTAGTATTAATCGTTGTGGGTATAATAATAATAATAATAATAATAATAATAATAATAATAATAATAATAATAATAATAATAATAATAATAATACCACTACCACCAATAACACTACCACTAACAGTACTACCACAAATAATACTACTGATAATAATACTACCAACAATAATGCTACTACTTATAAAATAATAATTAATAAAAAAGGTATAAGATGATAGTTGTGTTGACAAAATTATCAATTGATGGGTAGGTGAAGTTTTTTTATTTCTATTTATTTTTTAATTTATTTTTTATTTTTTTATATAGTAACAGCCTAAGGGGTTATAAGTGGATTACTAAGAAGGTGTAATCTATTATGCCTACAGTTAATTGATGTTTCTTGTTTTTTTGTTTAGAAGTTTGCCCCTATCACTAAATTTAATTATTTCAAGTTTTTCTGTTAGGCAAAGGTAGCAAGGTGAGTTTAGGGAACCACAGGTGCTAGTATATATATATATATATATATATATATATATATATATATATATATATATATATATATATATATATATATATATATGAAGTTAGGTATGTGCATATGTTGATATATTCTTACGTGCACAATTCACTTTATTCAAATAACACAGCTGCTAGGTGTAAGTGGTTGTAATGTAGGCTATACTTTGTTTAATTTAGTATTAAGCACAGATGATATAGAAGGTGTGGAAACCCTCTGTAAAAATTCAGATACTACCGATGTTTGTGAAGTGTACACAATAGGTATTAGACATCAATTAATAAATATTCCTCTAAATTTTAGTTTCGTTGGAGTATTTAAAAGGGTATTTAAGAGTCATAATTTCAAGCATTTGAAATTTGATATTGAATTTTATCAATAGTCATTATTCAACAATAAAGCGAGATTTCCTGAATTTAAATTTATTTTTAACGTCCGTTAAGCTTGAGCTTTAAGTATTAGACATTTTCTAGAATGAAAATCATGTAATGGATTTTGATCAAGATTGGAATAAGGATTCCAGAATAAGGTATAGTATCATTAGATCTTTATTTGAATCCGCGTAAGAGGGCAACAATGTTGATGCAAAACTGTTATGGGAATTAATTTTTTTCTCGCCCTAGGATTGGTGTTCTTCTAATAATATATATATATATATATATATATATATATATATATATATATATTAGTTCATGATATATATATATAAATATATATATATATATATATATATATATATATATATATATATATTAAAAGTGACAGACACATAGTAAGAAAGCATAATTGTGTGCATAAAATGGAAGACAAGATTTGCGCATGTACGCCTTTCAAATGTTTATTCCAGAGCTGCGTCTGTTCTGTAATGGCGTAGTGGTAATAGGAGACAGAGGAAACCTGCCAAAAATATACGGAAGCCCAATTCATCAATTTATGACGTGGCCGCCCATGCCATCTGGCAAAGACATTCATTCTTATCAGTCGTCTTTTTTATAAATTTTATTCTTACGTTTGACTGTTTCATTTTTTATTTTCGCTTAATGCCTGCCATACAAGATTACTATTTCACAACCTTGGGCAAGGTAAGGCAAGTGTACTATATATATACATATATATATATATATATATATATATATATATATATATATATATATATATATATATATATATAGTCTTGGATGTTTCCTCAACCATTAAAACTATATTAAAAAAAAAATTTTTTTTAAATAAAGTCCCAAGTCGTTCAGTGGAAAATAACTGATGTAAGTCAATTTAACTTTTTCAGTTATTATATTAGTTTGCTTCTAACATTATTTAAGGGATCATCAGTTGTTTACCATGGAAAACTGTTTCGGGAATTTAAAAACAAGACAGTATTTAATTTCATGGCTTCCCAGCAGAGTTGATCAGACCCCACTTCCCTTAAAAGACAAAAACATAAACGTTCCGTATACTAAACCTAAGTTTTGTTCCGTATAAATGTTTTGCTAACTTATATTAGTTATTAAAAAAAGAAAAACGCCCTATTTACCTGTGTTGTTTGTCTGTCTAATAAAATTAATCCGTTACTTATATATATATATATATATATATATATATATATATATATATATATATATATATATATATATATATCCGCCCGTATCTACCTTAGCAAATATAGTGTTACGTCAACACAAGAACTATTACAAATTTTACAATGGAAACAATAGGTATAATCATCAACAATATATACAATAACCTGTCTCTCCCTCTACTTAAAATTAATTTTAAAAATTCTAACAAAGTTACTATTAATCTACACCACCGAAATCCCTTTTCATGACTTTAAGGGAAACATTTACACTCAAATTTACGGAGTTTCAATGAGTTTGGTTCTCGGTCCGATTCTCAGCGAATTCTATATGTCAAACCTGGAAAACAAAATATTTAATAGCATTAAAAAAAAAAACGTTCCAGCCAGCTAAAATTCTAGTCTTTTAAATTTCAAGAGCGAATACACTATCGCTACAAAATTGCTATTGTTAAAAATCTATTAAAAATCTATTAAACCGTCCCACATTAATCTCCTCCTCTAAAAATAATATTCATTGAATTAAAAAATATAAAACGAGTACTTATAAAGAACGAATTCCCTAATCATATTGTCGATGAAAAAATAAAATTAATGATTCGAAACTTAAAAAACACCAGTACAAATAATAACTATATTCAACATCACAACTCAAACTATATTAACATCTTCTACTGTTATCAAATGCAACCAAAGTTCAGATTAGAAGGAAAAGCCATGAAAAATATCATACACAGATA
Source organism: Sepiola atlantica (assembly GCA_963556195.1). Taxonomy (NCBI): domain Eukaryota; kingdom Metazoa; phylum Mollusca; class Cephalopoda; order Sepiida; family Sepiolidae; genus Sepiola; species Sepiola atlantica. The sequence continues at coordinate 104,956,468 of OY744522.1, read as the reverse complement.
CATATCCCCAATTGACAATAGTAATAAAATTAGATTCATCATTTTCTATGAGAAATTTAAAACCAAAAATGTTGTCGTAAAAAACAACTTCTCCCCAAGCCATACACCATAAGAGAGAACCAATGTTATTTATAAGTTTAAATGCTATTTCGGAGAATGTTAATTTCATATTAATAATAAAGTTAATAGCTACATTGGTTTTATAAGTACTACCCTATCCTGCCGCCTCACCATGCATCTTGTAAACTCTAGCTCAATTTACAAACATCTACAGAAATATAACTGCCCTCGCTTATATTTAAGATAAATTCCAGTTAATAACACTAGAATAATACATTTTGAAACCAATTAAAAAAAATGAAAATATTGGAAGCTATCTTCATAAAAACACTGGCGTCGGTGAATTTAGACCGTCAACGTCCTTCCTGAGACAATGCAAAAAATGTTCCCTGCCCGTTTCTCCTGCGTCTTTTACAAAATTATATTCTTTCTGCAGCTGTTTTGTTCATTTGCCTTTGACACCTGAGGATATATATATATATATATATATATATATATATATATATATATATATATAGAGAGAGAGAGAGAGTATTGGTAGTTTCTCAACCATTAAAACTATATTTTAAAAAAAAAATTCTTTTTTTAAATTAAGTCCCAAGTCGTTCAGTGGAA
>OY744522.1:104893293-104950793 GCA_963556195.1 Sepiola atlantica | reverse complement strand
GATCTTGAGAAAAATCGGCTGGGATACTTGTAGATGTTTTTGTTCTTTCGCGTCTTTCGCGTCTTTCGCGCTGTTGATCAATGGCAGTTAAAGAGAACCGCCTGATGCCCCTCTGGCAGTCAGATCGCCATTCCTTCCGTCGAGAAGCAAGCTGTTCAAAATCACGATAAGCAATATTGATAGATGTCAAATTCATCTTCAATATATACATATATATATATATATATATATATATATATATATATATATATATATGTGTGTGTGTGTGTGTGTGTGCGTGTGTGTGTGTGTATGTAATGAGAGAGAACCCCAACCAGAGTGCTCGATTATTGAGAAAAAAAATAAGAACGTAATATTTATTGATAGTATTATCAGAACACTATCGGTCTGTTTGTTTAAAATCCTAATAAAGGAGACGTATTATAGGTCTCTCTATCGGACCTTCCGCACTCGGTTGATGTATGTCAACCCGGTAAAATGGCAGCTCACACGTTATGTCCCTTTTTGACGATATTTCGATTCTCTGTTTAATTTTAATCATTTTTACCAATTTGATATTTCTACCTGCAAATTCTGCTAATATTTTAGTCATGAGCTAGCAAAACCTTTTTTTCTTTATCTGTGAAATTTATGTCGATGCCATGCTCATATCATGCTGACCTCCGGTCGTTTCTACTACACTACAAGCCTCGAAGAATTCCAAAAATTAAGATTTATAAATTAAAACAAGATTTAAAAATTAAAATAAGATTTAAAAATTAAAAAATAGTAACCATTTTAAAAATGTAAAGAAATGTTAAATTTAAAATCCGAATTTTTTTAGAAATTAAAAGTAAAGGGGTAATTGGCACCATACAAATCAAGACACTGCTTAACACAGTTGAAATATTAAGAATTATCCTTATTATCAGGTGACATGAACAAAACCCAGATAAATTTAAATAAAAGGTAGATGGAACATATTAAATGTAAAAGAAAAGTTTCAGTGAATTAGAAGCTTTTGATCCCCTTCCTATATTTCAATTTGAAGTGTTTACTTGCTATAAGTAGCAATTATCTGCATCATCATCACAAAAAATATTGTTACTAATGCATTATCATTTTTCTTAATAAGTTTATTCTTCTATTTTATTTTATATCTTTCTCAATAATACTTGGCCTGTTAATAGTGATCGATCGGAATCCGGGTCCTATATATATATATATATATATATATATATATATATATATATATATATATATATATATATATAAAGTCATCCACATATATATAGACCAGTTAGTGCCTCAAGCCGGGATCGAAACGCAACTGTCGAGCTGACAGTCGGCGCTGTTTTACCTAATGAGCTATGCCTTAAAGCTAATGGCAGTTGACGATACCCTTACAAATAAGCTCTACCCGGGGGGAAGCTTCATAAAGTCATCCACATACAGACTGTTTCGTCGTTTCACAGCTCATCAGTGCGGCTAGGCCAGTTAGTGCCTCAAGCCGGGATCAAAACGCAACCGTCGAGCTGACAGTCGACGCTGCTAACCCCTACGCCATCATACGACACTGACTGAATGTAAGATTATCTCAATGTAAATATTGCAAATGCCGGGAGCTCGAATTAGTTTTACCTACTGAGCTACGCCTTAAAGCTAATGGCAGTTGGCGATACCCTTACAAATTAGCTCTACCGTGCGGCTAGCATGTGCGTATGTATGCATGTATGCATGTATATATATATATATATATATATATATATATATATATATATATATATATATATATGTACGTATGTATACACTATGTGTGTATGCATGTATGTATGTATGTATGTATGCATGTATGTGTGTATTATGTATGTATGTATGTATGTCAGAGTATCGTATTAGCATGGGAAGGTATCTACGAAACACGTTGCATGTCCTTGTTGAGGCTATGTAGGCAGTTAGTTTTTTTCCTCATCCATCAGATAGAGTAACAGCCTTTAGATATAAAGGCCAGCTTGTGAATATTCAAATAAGCAGCGCCGGGCGAAATCACGGGTTGCCTTTTGGCAAGGCATAGTACCCAGAAGCCATCTTGCCAGGGATACGGCGAAGAATTCGTGTTCCAATCTATGATGCATCTGTCCTGTATCTGACGGCCAATGATTTGGGCCTGACCTCTGTGGCTGAAAGTATTTTTCGACAAGTCATTACTATTGTGAGAAAGGCGCCGAAGAAAACCTGCGTCTGATACAGTTTCCAGTTATGTTGCACCTTTAGTCATTGGGTCCTAACTATGAATGCTCAGAGGGTGATATATGTGTAGTACAAGTATTTACCATTGATATATTTTTGTACAGATATCCCTTCTTCACAAGCCATGCGGTGATAGAAGCGGGGCGACGTGTACAGACCTAAAAAGTTGGAAGTATACAGTCAAAAATCTTCACACAGGCGACTCAATCTTACCATGACATCGCTGTAAGTTTGAGGGGCGGGAAGTAGTTTAAGATGAACTTTTTGCGACTGAGCATCTCTTTTGAAGATAACGCATCTCACCCAGGTCATAGGGGGGTCTAGAAAAGGTGGCATGAAAATCGTCTGGTCTTCCTTTCAGCTAGTAAACTACCTGCGACAGACGGTTGTTCAATTCTGCAGGGGAAACAAAAGAAAAAGAAATAAGATGTATGCTAAAAAGAAAACTAAACTGAATATTGCTACCTAGAGGACTTCTTGATTAGAAAAGGTCAGTTAATCCAGATCGGAGAACAGCTGTTGTTGCCAAGGAACTGGCTAGATACAATGTGAATATTGCTGCTCTATCTGAGACTTGTTTTAGTGCTGAAGATCAACTTACTAAAAAGGTGCAGGATACATTTTTTTCTGGAAAGGCAAAACCAATGGAGTAAAAAGAGAAGGAAGTGTTGGTTTTGCTATCAGGACAAGGATTACATCGCCGTTAGAGCAACCTTGTAGAATAAATAATCGAATCATGTCACTGAGTGTACCCTTAACTTTTCGGTCGTTACGCGTTAGTTATCTCAGTATATGCCCCTACCTTGGATAGTAGTCAGGATGTCATAATGGCGTTTCATCAAGATCTAAGGAATTGTATCAAAGGAATACCAAAAGCGGATAAGATTGTGTTACTTGAAGACTTTAATGCACGGATTAGAAATGATCACAACACCTGGGATGCCTTGGGAAAATACAGCCTTGGTAAAGCAAATGACAATGTTATTGTTTTTCTTCAATTGTGCAATGGATATCAACTTGCGGTATCAACAAACAGCCATTCACAAGGTAATGTGGATACATCCTAGATAACAACACGGACATATTCTAGATGATGCCACCACGCGTAAACGTGATCTTAAGGACATTTGTACAATATAAGTTATGCAGACCTGTAGCACTGATCACAAACTTGTCCATGCAAAACTTAAGATGTGTATAAGGAAAAAGGTGAGAGCCAATGGAGTCAAAATGCCTAAACGCATTGATGTCTCCAAATTACAAAGTAAGGATGTACGTGAAATTCTCAGGACCCCATTTTTAAATCTTACATTTGACGGAACATGGGAGTAGTTCAAGTGACAGGTATTTACTAAAGGAGCTAATGTTCTTGCTTTAGGAATACACATTTAGGGATTGGTTTGATGAAAATGATTCTACAATCACCAATCTTTTAGAAGAGAAAAGCAAGGCTTATGCGATATGTCTGGGTTCAAATAGGCCAGCTAAATTAATTGCAGAAAAGTTTTCAAAGAAGCTAAATTAAAACTGCAGCGTGAGACAGGTAAAATGAATACCGGGTGGTGGGTCAAAATGTCAGTGGAAATCCAGACAGCTTATGACCGCAAAGATTCGAAAGTTATGTATAACAAAATCAGACAAGCGTTTGGTTCACAACTTCCAACAATGGTACCCATGAAGTCTTAAAATTGCTCTACTCTTTTCAACGATGCTGAGGGAATTATCAAGCGATGAACAGAGAATTTTAGTGATTTATTTTCCATCTGAAATAAATGATCTGGTTATTGATAGTCTCACTCAAAAAAAGATCGCCAAGGAGATGATGATTGATCGCAGCATTGATGAGACAAAAAGCACCATCAAAGAAATTAACATGGAAAAAGCACCAGGACTTGACGGAATACCTGTCGAATTATTGTTGTTTGGAGGTGATAGCATTGTCAATGCAATCCATTCACTCATCCTTGCTGTTTGGCATGGTAATTCTGCCCCTCAAGATGGGATCGATGCCGTAATAAAAGAAAAGGGTTCACAATCTGAGTGTGGTGACTATAGAGGCATGAAGTTGCTTGAAGAAGTGGGGAAGGTTTTGTCAAAGATTGTGTTGAATCGTTGATGAATTCGATTTGTCCCTCTATCATCCCATAGAGTCAATGTGGTTTTAGATCTGGCCGCAGCACAATAGACATGATATTTTCTGCTCGTCAGCTAATGGAAAAATGTATGGAGCAGTGTGTACCATTATACTAAGTTTTTATTGATCTGACAAAAGCCTTTGATACAATCAATCGCAATGCACTTTGGAAGATTCTTGAGAGACTAGGCTGTCATGCAAGTTTTGTGGAGATGCTTCAGCAGTTACACCATAACATGATAGCTCGAGTGCACTTTAATGGGCCACTATCTAATCAAATATCAGTAGATAACGGTGTTAAACAAGGTGATATACTTGCTCCCACATTATTCTCGATATATTTTGCTGTAATGCTGGTGCATGCTTTTAAGGATTCCGATATTGGGGTGAAGATTCAGTTTCGTACACCAGGCAAGCTTTTAATCTTAGACGTCTCAATGCAAAGTCGAAAACCTTTCAGAACATTGTTCTTGAACTTCTATATGCAGATGATGCAGACCTTGTTTCACATACAGAGGAGGACATGTCACTGATTATGGAGAAGTTATTCAGTGCATGTAAAACCTTTGGACAGGAAATCAGTTTCAGGAAAACATATGTTATGTTTTCCCCTCCTATTAGAATGTGATATGTTTAACCAAACATCATGGTTGATGGATAGAGATTGAAGGCTACGGAAAACTTTATGTACCTTGGTAGTACGCTGACTAGGGACTGCACGCTTGATGCTGAGATAAATAACAGAATAGCCAAAGCCAGTTCTGCTTTTGGCAAACTGGAGAAACGTGTATGGTCAGATCTGGGAATTACATCAAAGACAAAGCTTAGTGTTTATGATGCATGCATTATAAGAACGCTGCTAAATCGGTCAAGGACTTAGATAGCATATAGAAGAAATCTCAAGCTATTGGAAAGATTTCATCAAAGTTGTATTCAAAGAATACTTAGCATCAACTGGAAGACTCTCATGCCTGACACTGTAGTCCTAGAATGGTAAAATAGCACCAGTATAGAAATGAAAATCATTCAAACTCAAATGCGCTGGACTGGACACCTGGTTACGATGAAGGACAAAAGGTTTCCTAAACAGCTGTTCTATAGCGAGATATATAGAGAGAAGAAACCACAACATAAACCAAGAAAAAGGTTTAAGGATGCTCTGAAAAAACAACTTGAAACTATTTGAGATTGATGTAGATAATTGGGAAGCACAATCGGAAGACCGACCACTATGGAGGAAAAACATTGAGTAAGATGCAAGGATTTCGAAGAGCGTCGTGTAGATCATGCTGTCTTAAAGCGTGTTTTAAGAAAGCAGGATGAAAGTATAGTGTCAGAGAATATACAATAGGACCTGAATTGCACGGTATGTGATAGGTTTATTTTGTCAAAAGCTGGACTTGTAAATCATCTTAAATGACACAACCAAAGACAGGATCAACAGTTTTATGTTGTAACAGCACGACCTCCAGTGCTAAGCCGTCATATCTGTGGTATTATCTGCAAATCTAAAAGTGGCCTTACAAGACATTTTGGGTTTCATAATGTAAACATGCAGGCACCCTTACTAAAAAGAAGGTTTTTGTGTCAAATATGTGAAGGCTCATGTAAGACTGGAGATGGATTAAAGAGCCACCTACGTGCGCACGGCCGCACAGCAACTAAATGAAGAGACGACAAACTTCTGTCAAAAAGGACCAATTACCATGTATGTATGTATGTATGTATGTATGTATGTATGTATGTATGTATGTCTTGAGTATGACTTTAAACTGTATCCAGTGGTGAGGCTTCAACCTAAACAGAGCCGTAGCTCTGGGGATTATCTCACAATAGAGCTATCCCTTTAGTCATCACTGCTCCACCCTGACCCTGAATGGTAGCACCTATCTAGGGTCCCACGTATGGGTTAAATAATCTTGCCATCCCTGCTGCCTTGTAGGGTATATCTATTTAGGCAAAAGCTAGGAGAAAGAAAAGTTACGTAATCAAACCAGACAAGACTCCAACGGCGAAGCTACTCAGCGTCGGCGTAAGAGGGCAACTCCTGTCCGGCAGGTGTCAAGAGTGAGCTTGATAGATCAAGAACTCGGCAGCCCGATAGAAGACCACTACTCCCATCTTGTTGGTTTGCAGTTTAAACTTGTTACTGGCTATCTTGCTTTCGCTTATTGCTGTATCTAAACAGTTTGAACCGAGAAAAAGAAAATCTAGCTGTCAGAAAAAGCTAAATCTCTTTATTTGCAATCTAAGTACAGACACCCCTTCAAGCAATGACACTTTTCTGAACAAAAACAATTACATTCGTCTGAAAAGACGTTGCGATCACCATGTATGTATGTATATATACATATATATATATATATATATATATATATATATATATATATATATATATATATTCTTCAGTTATATTTATTAATACATTCTATATCTTCATACATATATATATATATTTTTAATGTTTTATATATCTTTTTAAATATATTCTAATATTCATATATATATTTTATATATATATATATATATATATATATATATATATATATATATATATATGGTATATTTGCTGTATTTTTTGTTACATTTTATCAAACAGATAACAACCGAATAATCTGTGTACTGATATGTTGTTCAAATTCAAAAATTCGTCATAATGGTTGAATCTATACCTTAGGCATAAATTCTGCACGAAAAATAAAATGGACGAAATATATGCACTTTCAAACGAAAGGTAAAAGAAGAAATAGATCACAAAATCCGGTTTCATCAGAGAACTCTTATGCATCTTTGTCCAAAATATTTTTAAACAACCATTTGACATTTTCTGTTGTTGATTCAAAAGAATTTATTTTAAATAAAAACTTAGAGAGGATTACTAATTTATAAATGTTCTGAAGTAAAACAAAACACTTACATACGCAATTCTTCGACAATGTAATCCATTACCTATATTTTACTTCCTAAGTGTATATCAAATATATAAAGACCTGCCAGTCTGAGTTTGTCATCGATAGCATTTAAACTGACACATTAATACTTGATTCTGACTAGTCGATTGTTATTTATTAGTGTTGCATCATGTTCACTTACAATAAAAGCGTAATTCGCTTCAGTTTATTAAAAAACATAATAATTCTGGCCCGCCAATTTGGTTTTATAAATGAGACCTAAAAAGAAAACTCAGCTTACAACATTAATAATTGTTTTACTGTTGCTCCATCTATTTTATCTAAAAGATAAACAATGATACAAAGATTAAATATTACACTATTTATTCCTTATAATTAGTTGTATATCACCATAGTAGTTAATAAAATGTCATTTACATCAACTAATTTACGATCATTTCACAGTACGGATTTATAATAATATTTTATGGTAAGTTTATAACTATCAATTTCAGATTTCTTCCTAAATATATTGGTCTATGTATTTATTCTTTATATATTTTTACAGGAAAAACAACTATGTATAAAATGTTAACATTGCATTTCTGTATTCGCAAGTTTTATCTGACTCATAAATGCAAATACACATATTTATCGGTCGATTGAACATTTTATGCAAAAGGAAATGAATTACGAAATGTATATTTTATACCTCTGACCTACATTCTTACCAGATAGATAGGGGCGAATGAGAGAAATAAATACAGACGGAAAACTCTTACCCTTGGAGAGAGAGAGGGGGGAGAGTGTATGAGAGAGATACGTAGTTGAAGAAATTCACTACGCTACATGAAAGGCTTGCACAATAACTAAGGCTATGTATATGCACAAAAGACATACCGGAGTGAATGATTAAAAGAAGAACCACGCTAATTCAAAAAGGACAGCGAACAGTGAAAAATCTAAGGGAACTACAGACCTATAACATATCTACTGATCAGGTTGAACAGCGTAACATCACAACTTGATGAAAAGATCTACAACCTTTTTAATACTTGCGGACTAATTCCCGTGAAACAGATAGGATCCAGGAAAGCGAAAATGGGTCATATGACACGCTATACATCGATCAGAAGATATTGAAAGAAGTAAATAACAGAAAAAAAGTGCATAACTAAGGCATGGATCGACAATACAACCCCATAACATGGATAATTGGGTTTTAAAAGATGTTTTAAAAACTAGGCAAAGTGGCAACTTCATGGATAAAGCAATGGAAATATGGATGGAAACGCCTGGCAGAGATAAAGATGAAGAGAGGCATTTTTCAGGGAGACTCCCTATCCTAACTACTGATTCCACTCACTAATAAATTTACAGATATAAGGGAAAATTAAATTATTTCATAAAAATGTATAATCTGAAATCATTGGCAAAAAAATGTAGAAAAAATAAATAAACACAATTAAAATTGTAAGTCAGGACATAAGAATGGAATCCGTGTTAGAAAAATTGTGCACTGACATGAAACAAGGGAATAGTCGGAACAATGGAATCTCTCCAATCGAGAAGTTATAAAAGGACAAAAGGAACCCTAAATTATAAATACCTAGGCATGCTGGTGTAATAATAGGACGGGGTCGACGCAGGGGGGGGGGATGCAGATGGAAAACCTAGACAAAAGCCTCTCGGCTCGAAGTTGCGCATGGAAATATAATAATATAGGCAAAATAAAAATAAAATATTTTGCAGAGTGATTGAAAATTTAACATTACTTTTTCCGTGACGTCACTATGTCGAAAAAATAAATAAACGTTATTGTTTTAAAAGAAATGTGGGTTGAAACTCGGTCAAAGACTAAACCACGATAGGGCTGATGGAAAGCCGGTCAGAAGAGCTGACGTAATTTTACGTAAGCAAGTGTTATATAACGGAAGAGCTGGTGGTCCGAGGAGGAGAGAGTCTGACACAGTGAAAAAGAAAGTCAGAGAGAGAGGGAGAGAGAGAGAGAGAGAGAACAGGGAGATTAGAGATTATGCAAGGGTACGGAGACTGATTGTTATTCTGAGAAAAAATCAAACACAAAATAAAATTACTATTTTGATAAAGAAACGTCGTTGGCTTCATTACTAGATTTAAAGGAAATAACTCTTCTCCAACAAGAAACGAAAGTGTAAATTGAGTTACGTCCCTTTCACAAAAATCATCGGATTTATAAGATAGACGATAACATTCGACTCTCATTGTGCTACACTGGGACCTGAATAAAAACAGGAAATTAATATACACAACGCACTGCACCAAATAAAGTTACGGAATGAAACGTAACGATACAGAAAAAACAAAGTAAATGCACGGAACGTGTCAGAATGCGGAAGGGATTGTAAAACATGAAAACTGCCGTAATACCAATAATTGTAAGAGCACTAGAAACATTTTCTCAAAATACTGGAGTAAAGACTAGAACAAATTGAAAGCAACGTAGAGATTGGTTCATACAGCTCTGATGAATAGAGTTGAAATATTAAGAAAAATCATCGAGTGCGGAAACCAACTCTCATAACCAGTTGTCACCGATCAAATCTAGATAAGATTACATAAAGGCTAGAGTTGCAGATGGAACATGTTGAGACCACATCAAGAAAGATGGGATTTCTTGAGTAAATATATAAAGAATATACTGGAATGCGGTTCTGTGCAAAAAGAACGCAGGGCGATCATCATTGGTTTGTACGAGATTGTTGCCTTGAAGGTCTGAGTGGATGGAAAGACCAACTAAAGCTATCGCCATCCAAACATAGCCTGAAACGGTATGCAGAGTACTGAGAAGATCGCGAGGCTTACCTTCACTCAAATTTCAGAAACAAAATACCGAATGCTATCACGGAAAACGTATGGTAAACGGCTGTTGCGAAAACAAATTATTTTTAACAGATTATTACGGAGATCCATGCTATTACGTTTCTACATAGACTCTTCCTGATAATATGAATAGTAATAATGGTGTTAACAAACAGTGTCGTTATGACCAAGCCAGACGCAGTCTCTGGTAACCCATTACTTCTCTACTTTCTGTAAATACATACTCTTGTTAACTACCTCCTGGTTGTCCTATTTCATTCGGCTTTTTAAGACCATAAAACCACTATCAGAAGTAGCGAAGACTACTGGAAATGAAGAGACTTGTTGTCATTTAGATTTCCGAAAACACCACACGTTGTTGCCAGTTAGATAATGACCTGGGTGAGTAATCCTAGTGAGTAAGTTATAATAATTAAACGCAGCATCATTTGGTAAATCGGAAACTTCGTGCGTACGGCGACTGGAGTAATAGAATTTTAGGCGAGTGTTTATTGTCTCTCACTCCCCATTGAAAAACAGCTGACGAGAGAATACCAAGTAAATTGCAACGGCAATGGAAGTGAACGGAGAGTATTGGAAATGTCTGGAGATTTTCTGTCACTCACACTTCTAAAGGTGTGAGTATTACTACTAATAATAATACTACTACTACCACTACTGCAACTAGTGCTACTACTGCTATTTGATCATTAATAAAAATAACGATAATAATACGAGTTGATATTTCCTGCCATTTATTCGACCTGTTAAATGCATTTCACGCTTCATGCAATCTTCGAACCGAAATGAATGGAAATTGGATCTCTTCGTTGCTTTTTTTTTCTTTTATATATGTCTGGTATTTTAATCTAACATTAAAATAGAAAAGCAAGTGACAGATTCAATGAAACCACGAAGTGCTATATATATATATATATATATATATATATATATATATATATATATATATATATATATATATATATTGATGATTACTATTTTTATATACTATATATATATATATATATATATATATATATACATATGTCTGTGTGTCTGTTAGAAAGTGTGAGTATTATGTGCGCGCCGCACTATATGCATAAATATATTTTCTGTTTGACACGGAAATACTATACTTATGAGCAACAAATTTAATTAACGATAATCTTGGCAGCAATTACTCAGCAATTTTTTTCAATATATATATATATATATATATATATATATATATATATATATATATATATACATATATATATATATATAAACATTCAATGAATTAAAACATTACAATTGTTCCAAGAATTAGAACATCAAGTCTAGTATGGCGTACGATCGTCTCCAAAACAGTTTGGAAATATTTATTTTATTTTATTTTATAAATTAATAAAGTTAATCCAAAAGGTCTTCATCAGTGCCTTTAGCAACACGTCTTACAGAAAGTCAGAAAAAAAGAAGCTCGTTTTAGAGAAACATCCACTGACAGAAAGAGTCACCGGTTGATATGTAAGTAGTATAGGGGGGAAGAACACAATATTAAATATAAACAAAAACACTGGTACATACAAAAGAAATAATCCAATATTTTCCATAGATTTAAGCTTTCAAATTATGCAATAAATTAATTAAAGTTGCAAATTCATTTGTCAAAGGGGTAGAGAAAACAATAGAATAGAAATAATAATAGAAATAAAATGATCGAAAAAAGAATAAGATAAAAAATATAAAATATAAAATGATAAAAATTAAAAATTAAATATTAAAAATTATAAAAAATAAATAAAAATAAAATAATAAAAAAATAAAATACAAAACAAAAATAAAAATGAAAAATGAAAATAAAAATGAAAAATACAAAATAAAAATAAAGAAATGAAATAATTGAAATAAAAATAAAAATTAAAAATTAAAATTAAAAACAACATAAAAATAAAAAATTGAAATAAAAATAAAATTAGGAAATAAAGGGTTTTTTCAAAGGTTTTTTAGGAAAAAATCTTGCAAGAGGATTGTAGCGTAAGAGGGTAGGAGGAAGAGTATAGGGAAGATATGGACAAAGATATTTTTGTGAGGGGGTGAACACCTTATAAAATTATTATGGGGAAAGAGGCAGGAATGATAAAAAATAGGGGGTGTAATAAAAGAAAGAGTTTAGTTGGAACTATACCAACTTTTATCATTATATATTATTTTTATAATGGTAGTTGAAGCATAAGACAATGTCGTTTCTTCACATATTTAAAAAAATTATAATTCTATATTTCAAACGACCTGCGTTCTTCGTCGGGAATGAATAGAGTGATAAAATGAAAACGGAAATGATGCCGTCTATGTGTGGAGAATTAACATGCTAAAAATTGGACAATCATATATTTGTTGGGGGATGAAGGGAGGAATGTCGGCTAAGTGTTGTTTAAATGTGTTTAGAAGCTGTTGTATGAAATAAAGAGTGTTGTTCATTTATTATTTACGTATAATATTTGGGTATAACGTATCTGTGCGACTGTTAGCGATATATATATATATATATATATATATATATGTGTGTGTGTGTGTGTGTGGGTGTGTGTGTGAGCGCTATTACGACACGCAGAGCACGCTCTCCTTCTATATCGCACTTTCAGTGGCAAGTCGAAGCAAGATAACAGAAAGACGATGTAGATATCACAGTTTCCTTCTCCTAGATGGATGATCTAACAAAATCAACGGGTCCATCTCACCGAGAAGGGTAGCATCGCGCCTGGGTAATGTACCAGGTATTTCTACGCCCCCGCTAACAATAACACACACACACACACACACACACACACATATATATATATATATATATATATATATATATATATATAATTTTTTTGTTAATCAAATGCCTTCAGATATCGGTCATAATTTTCGGTCATCATTTTTCAATTCACTTAAATAACGACATTCATTTCGTATTAAAAAAACAAACAAAAAAAACGAGAATTCCTTTATATTCAATCCAGTTAGAAAGTCACGGGTGAATGAAACACCTTCCAATATCGGTAATAATTTTAACAGAATTGTCGCTTTTTTTTAAGAAAAAAGCGACAATTCTTGTTTTTGTTGTTGTCGTTGTATTACAGCAAAACGAGAATTCCTTCTGGTGGAATCCAGTTCAGAAAGGATCGGACGAAATAAACGCCTTCCAATATCGGTGATAATTTTCATATATATATATATATATATATATATATATATATATATATATATATATATATATATATATATACTAGGTGTACATACTTGGCGTTTTTTATATACCAAATTATACCTTTTTTTTAAATACCAACTGTTTAGTTAAATTTAAATGTTACGGTATCGTTTGATTATTAAATTATTATTTTAACTAAATTTTTATAAAACTATCACTAATTTTATGAATAGACTGTTGTTTTAATTTATATGTTATAAAATTATGTAAATAGCTTCCAAAAACTTAAATCTTTTCATTCATGAGCATTTGCTGACAATGTTAAAGCCGGTAATGACATTTAATTCGACAGTTTAACTGCTTACACATTCCTCCTAAATTTCAAATGGTCATGATTTAGTATTTTTTTTATTCTTTCAACCAATATAGTCATGATTTTTTTTTGATTTTTACACAAGGATTGTAAATTTGTACTCTTTGTATTATTCGGACCACTGTTCTCTTATCTGGGATCTTATTCTCACAACGTTTTGTCCGATGTAACCTCCAGCCTTCTTACGATGAGTCTTATCGAAGGATATAATTAAGAATTACTTAAGACTTCTACTCGATCATGGCTGACGGAACGAGAGCAATCTACCTCCGTAGATTAAATAAAGGGTGCAGTTTGAAATTTTGTACAGATTCTCGACATAAAGATTCACGAGTTGGATGTTACCTTAACAACGTTTTGGCCGATGTAATCTCCGACCTTGTTCAGGTGCGTCTCGTCGAACTTGGGAACTTTTCTGTCGAATTCACGATCGTAGCTTGCCCTCGTTCCGTCAGCCATGACCGATTAGAAGTGTTAAGTAATTCATAAGTGAATCTTTAGTATCGCCTGTACTGAGGATTGAACCTTCAACCTCCAAAAGACTGTCACTTTGAACAAATTATTAACACTTGTATCTGTTTCGCCACGCGTCATGCGGTTACATCGGCCGAAACGTTGTGATATCCACGGTGAGAACAGTAGTTCGAATAATCCAAATAATACAAAAGACGTGATTTGTTTAAGATATTGTGACACCTTGAACTACAACAGTACTTTTGAAGCCTTTAAATTGGCAGAAAGAAGTAATTAGTTTGTAAGTAAAATCAAATATATAATTGTGTTCTTTTGCTCCTGCACGAAGAAAACACATTTTCAATTAATACGCATTGTCTTGGGAATGTTATATTAAATGTCGAATTTCGTTACATGAACTTTTTAAGAGATTAATTGGAAAGTAAGTAAATAAACTTACAGTGAGTAAAGTAAAGTGGTCGACCATAGTCGAGGGCGACCCCAAGGTTCCCTTTTCAGTATCTACTATACTTAGGTGTGGGGTAGGGGGCCATTCTTTTCCCAGAATTACTCTACTTAATCTTAATACCTCAACTTATAATGCTGAGTGTTTAACAAGGGGGCATCAAGTACCAATTTTAAGTCTTTGGTATGACTCGACCAAGGATTGATCTCCGGTCTCTCGACTAATCAGCGAACTCTCTAACCAGTATGCCAAATGAGTCAGTAAAAATTATATATGTACTTAAAAATAGATTTTACAATAAAATCGATCAGACGTCTCATAAAATGTTAAAATTTAAATCCCATAAATAATTTCGAATTTGTATTTTAACTGTTTACTTTATAAGTAAAGATAAGAAACTAAACGGCAAGTGCATACTGGTCGACATTTTTCTAAATATATTTTATAAACCATCTTCATCTACATCATCATCATGATTGTAATCACTCCTAAAGTAGGAACCCTTCCCTGGTTTCCTTCCACCTTGTTTTATTCCTGGCTAGGCGTGACAACGTAGGACCTAGTTGGTTGTCGAGGTCATCTCTCCACCAGGTGGTGGCCTTTCTCTTAGTCTTATCCATTCTGTCGCTCTAGATGTTCATCTGTTGTCTGTAGATCTCGTAGGGTGACCTGGCCATCTCTTTAGTCTTTCCTATTGTGATGCTTATGTTGTTTGCCCCGGTTTGCTGTCCGATCTAGGTGACTCGTTTTCTTTCACGTGGATGCATAATGTGTTCCATTTTGCGTTTTGGCTCTATTAGTCTTTGCTGCATTATTGAGTGGCCATATTTCACTACAATATGTCATGACAGGCATTATGTATTCGTTAAACACTTCCCATATGATGTTCATAATACACTTTCTACTCTTCATGATGCCTATTTTTCCAAATAGGTTTTTAAAAACTTTTACACATCACACCTATTCATATTTACTTCAGCTTTCTAATAATAATAACAAATATTGATTAGGATTAAATACCAAGATCAATGAAATCGATAAAAAATAATGATCGCAAATCGCCAACGAAATCGAGTTAAGATTCTGCCGTTTGTTAAGAAAGCTATCAATCACACCGATACAAGCAAACTGTCAAGCAATCAAAATATGCCAGCCTTCTCGACAGATCGCCGTGGAGACGAGTGTGGCGAAAGGCCCCGCCACGCACGACTTCCTATACAGCCCTGTTCTGTAAATGACGCACCACACCGTGTACCATCGTGAATTAACTTGGATTTACAAGCGCCTCCCATCGCCACTATACGTGGACACGCCTTAATCCTGCTCTCAGCCTGGCAAACCAGCAAGATATCCGAGTAAACTTTCTGATATTGGTTTTGAAAAGGGGCATTTTATTAATTAATTATTATTTGCTTCCCGATTTTTTTCAATTTTTATTAGTTTACTATTATTTATTATTTGGTGTTACATTCCTGAAATGTTATTAATGTTGGACCTTTTCCCCTTTTATATATATGTTTTTCATCTGTTGAAATAAAATGATTTATTCAAAAAAATACAATTCATTTCCAATAAAATAATTTACGACGTCGAAAATATTATTGGCCAATTTTTCTTTATGTGAAATTAATTAGGTGTCTCAAAACAAAGCATGAATGCATTGCTTTGTGTTTATTTCGGTAGCATTTTTATATTTAAGATATTGAAGAAGAGTTCACCGAATGAATATTTGAAATTGAGAGAGGAATACAAACATTTACAGCTCATCCTTAGAAAAGATTTGATTTGGGGGAATTATGATAGATTTTGTTGTTCTTTACATATATCAAATCACTAGCAGGTTTCGACCCTCGCTATTGTTTCGCAATATAATGAAAAACTAATCAATAAGCAAAAGAAGACAATACTAATCGATAAGGAAACGAAGACAAAAATAATCGATAAAAGACAAAACTAAATCGATCAGAAAAAGAAGACAAAACTAATCGATGCCAAGACGAAACTAATCGATATGAAGACAAAACTAATCGATAAGAAAAAGAAGACAAAAATGTCGCTGCCTCTCTCATCTAAGCACCTGTTATTCATACCGTGAAGCACGCCGCACACAGATACTTTCACTTTTATTATATAAAATAATACTAATATTACTAATAATTATGCTGCTGCTACTACTACTACTACTACTACTACTATAACTACTACTATAACTACTACTACTACTAATAGTAATAATCATCTAGTACTGACGAAGCTCAACGTCGTTTCAATTTGGTGATCTAATAAGAACCGGTGTACTACCAATATAATGCCGCATATACCATGAATGTGGGTACTGCCCGGAAGTCAGACTCTACGATATTATTGTAAAAAATCCGTAATGCAAAATTAATACTATCATTGAATTCCTTATAAAAGTGTATTCTAGATAAGTTTCGCTTAATTTTAGTATATATTTGTCCTGTTCAATTCAGTCACTGATAATTGATAATTTTTATCGTTAATTGGACCCCAGTTACGCCAGATAGATTTGGAGGGAAAATCTTAATGATGTCATTAAATTAGTTGAAAAATGTAGCCTTTATTGAAACTAATTTAAATTGTCTAGCTCTTAACATACTTATTATTATGAAACAAACAAAAAACTTTCTCTTTTATATATAAATGGATGGGTAATGATATGTTTTATATTATATTATTTATGAGAATCGACGTGATATTATTTTGGAGAATCCTATCACATAATGGTTGCTAATTCGTTTCTAGTACTGCCCAGTTAGTGGACATTGTGAGCAGTTGTCCCTTTCCGATACACTGACTTGTGCTCCTAAATGAGTTTAACGTTGTATGCGGCATGGAAAGCTCCACATATACAGAATTAAGGATATTTTTTCTCATATACTAAACTAATCGTATCTTACCGAAAACGAAATATACTTTACTAATAATTTGTACACAGATTGTTAAATAGTCTTATTACAAGTTTATTCCATGTATCCGATATGTTTCTAAAGTTGTTGGAAAATCGTTGGATCAGTCTGCTGCTCTAGAAATTACATGACGCCTGGTACCATGCTCTATCTTGAAGGTGTCGCTCAGAGTACGCTTTCTTGCCTTGACAAAGTACAAAATTGGTTTAGTAATCTAGTGGGGGCAATGACTTCTGTTCTTTATAGCCCTTTTTCTCACGGAAAAACGTTGCTAGCCTTTCACTGCTTTCTCCTTACTTTCACTGCTCTGTTCTTATTTCCAATGAAGGTTGTTCACTGAGCTCGAATCACTGGTTCCACCTTGTAAGACATTCACAGCAATAAATCGTCTCCTACCACAACAGAGAAAAGACTTTCCATTTTTCCCTCCGATGCTTCATATCAAACAAAATTTCCATAACAGAGTTCCTTTCCAAAAACTTTACAAATATGGAACACATTAATACAGTACTGCTTCCCTGCAGAATACAAGACAGTCGCCTTAAAATTCAATGTCAACAAAGATCGTATAAGTAATCAAATTTTGTTCATTTTCTTCACTATGTTCAATCCTTCATCTGATCCTCCATCCATCAATCTCATTAACACTTATCCTCGAGTGGCTTTTGGCCTTGATAAGTTATGACTCATTAGTATAGTAACATCATTTAACGTAAATAGATATGTAAATTCAGAACTGTGTGAGGATCAAGTTGTCCTTCTTAATGAATGATATTATCTTGAGTAAAGTGACCTTCGATTAATATTTGGTTACAATTATGAGCTACGATAGACAACAATCTTCTCATTTTGGGGTCGGAGTTTTACTTTCTCTTCTAGATCAGCTATTTTCTGGAGGCATCATCATCATCATCATCATCATCATCATTATTAGTAGAAGTATTATAAATTTATGTAGATGGATGTTTCATTTAATCTTTAATAATTTTATATATATTTTCTTTTAAATAAAGAAAAACATGTTACGATTTTTTGCTTGACTTCTATTTGTGATCTTTTGTAAAAGGCGTTGAACAAGAGACATATGGAAATTAAAAAGTAAAAAATAAGAAAATTAACAAAATCCTTCTCGTTCTACAAACGATCGTAGGTCTAATCATTGTTAATCTTTAATTCTTGGAACTGTAATAAATAATGTTATAAACTTATTTGTCTTAACATACTCTACAATAGCTCTGCTTAATCCGAAGGTTCAATAATTGAGCTGATTTTAATACCGGCAGTATTTGAGTGTTATAATTTGACCTCAGCTTCCCTTACAGTTGAAGATATTTTTCTAGTGTCCATTAATACTGTACTCAAGTGTATACTTTTGACTTTAATTTAATTCATTCATATATATATTTATATATATATATATATATATATATATATATGTTAAAAAAGTTCAAAAGTATTGAAGAAATGGTCTTAAAACCAATATTTTTTAAAAAGTTGTCAATACATGGTTGAGCTTTATAAATATATTTTATATAAACATTTAAAGTGGTCTACATAAATAAAGCTATATTTTGCTGCTAACGTTTACACTCGTCGGGACTACAATTTATACTGAAATTAAAAAGTATACATATATATATATATAATTTTAAAATATTATATATATATATATATATATATATATATATATATATATATATATATATATACTAGAATGACGGTGATCCGTTTGGTCATAACCACTGCCACCATTTTTCCACCGTTATTCCATTCGAAAATTCATAAACTGTGATAAATCTGTAAAATTAAAATCGCATAACTAAAATTAAGTTTCTTCACATCGTTAATATCTTCATATATAATATAGAAGTCAAGCGATCTATTATTTGCCTATCTAATTTACATGGGTGTACGGTGTGTACCAACACACTGTGTAAATTAGCTGAAAAGAGTAAATAACTCTTTCTCTAAATGCTCACAGAGACATACAGAAATACTAGAGAGTCGTTGAATTAACATAGGATGAGAGGGGGCAAAATAAATAGTTAAGGGAGAAAGATTTGTGACATTTTAGTTTATTATGAATTGTAGATTAAAACAATTAAAAGAGTTTTTTTTTCTTTCAAACATATCGCAATCCCAGAAATAATGTATGTTTTAGCACGCATTTTGTGTTATTAAAGTTTAGAGGAAAAAGCTATAGAGAAACAAACGTTTCTTAACTCAACTTGTGAATAATAAACTATGTATATAAAAATACTTTGTGTTTCGACTTTGTAGAAAAATATATCAAAGTGCTCGACTGTAAGTCATACAAAAGCTAATATTAAGTATTTGAGTTAGATACTTTACATTAGTGTATCCCATGGAGATACCTGCGTTTCGCCTGTCTGGCCATCCTGGAATTAGGAAATATTGCGGACTGTGATTTCTCCAGACCGGAATCGTCAGTTTCATTTAGTGCTGAAAGCTGATGAACATATATTTACGTACTTTACAACTATGATTGTATTTTTCTGTCTTTGTGATATACACTTTGGTCATATATATATATATATATATATATATATATATATATATATATATATATATATATAGTAAGTTATGAAAATATATTTACGGTAATTAAGCTACCCAGGGGCGTCCGCGTTTCATTCCCGTAAGGAATTGCCAGGCTAAAGTGGATGGAATTTGTGTTCCTGAGTGTTTGTATACATACACTTGGTGTTTAGTCTAGCTAGCTAACCAATCTGAGTCATTGTTTTCCTTTCCAACGGGTTAATATTTTCATTAGCCAATGGCAGGGCTTCTCTCAAACAAAGGTTCGGCTGACCTTTACTTGATATCTTTTTCTTTTCTTTTCTTTTGTATAGGGGTGATGCGGACCTAATTAACAGGTGACCTTATTCTAACACGTGCCTGCTTGGAATAGTTTTATTTTCATTTTTAGTTATCTATTGCTATTTTAGGTGTTGGTTTAGTTTAGTTTTTATTCATTTAATTAGTGTATTTTATTCAATTTGTATTATGAATTGTTATCCTGAAGTTTATTCTGTATATGAAGTTCTTTGCTATTTAACTTCTACAGTTTAATAAGTTTTAATGATCTTCTAGGTTTAGAATTTCAAACTTCTGATTCTAACATAATCTACACAGGTCGTCTCAATCTCAGCATCTACTTGTCTGTCGTATAATTTTCCACTCGATGATTGCTGAGCGTCTCCTTTCATTGAGTTCATAGTCATGGGTCTCTAGTCCTGTTTATATTTGACGTTTTTTTTGTTATTTAATGTGCTTTTATGGTGGAATATCTGATTTCAAAATCAATGCACATCCCTGATTTTATATGTATCTATAATAAAGTGAAGTCGGTAGTCTTATTTGCATAAAAAGATAAAATAACCACCAAAATTTGCATATGCTAATCTGTTCCGCCATTCAAATAAGCTGAGTCTTTATGCGTGTTTTCAGAAATCATGCATTTATTTCATCTTCTTTCAATATTTATTATATTATCTCCGGACAACCTGACCATCCCAAATAAGCATCCAAAAAATGTGGTTGGCATTTTTAGTCGCTGCTATTAATCTACTCTCACTGTTACCCGAAACATCGGGTCCTTAGTTAGTAGAAGAGAATTTTGGTTAAATCACCTTTATTATTTCAATCTGCTATTCTTAATATTGTTTACATAATACAATCGCACTTCAATCTAAATAACGATATCTTCCTTTCGCAGATAAAGGGGATATTATTCGCTCATTTCGAATATCATTTACGTATACGTTTTGTAAACATCATGTGTTACGCTTGAACGAACAGATGGATGCATGCATTCGCAGATGCCGATATCTGCTTTCACACGTAAGTACATTTTTGGCTGTTTCAAAATAACGCATTTTTCAATGTTAAAACTAAATAAAACATTAATTCTTACTGCGCTGTTCTGTTCCTTTTATTTAATTTCTATTTACGAAAACTATTAGACTATTTATAAAAATGATGTATTACAACGCTATTTTCAATATTATTTATGTAATATCTCGCTGTCCAAGCAAATTTAAAGTTGCCTCAATCTACAAGCATTTCTTGTTAGACTGAATCAAAAAATAATTTCTGCGGGAATATTCTGTATTGGATACATTATTGGAACAATATTTTCGATATAAAATGTTTAACACTCATTTTCAAACACATAAGAAAACATTGATTTCTTTCATTTCATTTCTATTTATAAAAAAAAAAACTATTATATTTTTGGACTGTTTACGAAAATACAGTATTTAAAACCTATTTCATTATTATTTGTGGAAAATACCGTTCTTCAAACTAAATAATAATTGTCTCAGTCTAAAAGGATTTCTTCTTAAGCTGAATAAAAAAACAATTGTTTCGGGGATATTCTGTATTGGTTCGTTATTAAAACAATATTTCCATTATAAACTACTTATAAGGATTTACTAATTAACAGAGCATTGATTATGAACGCACAAAATCGTTTAGTACTGCAATGTTTCGTTTCTTTTACTTAATTTGTATTTATGGTAAAACTATTTTTAAAAATAAAGTAATTTGTATTTATGGTAGACTATTTACAATAAAGTCATTTGTATTTATGGTAGACTATTTACAATAAAGTCATTTTTATTTATGGTAGACTATTTACAAAAATAAAGTAATTAAAACCTATTCTCATTATTATTTGTAGAAACGAAGTTTTCAATGATGAAACTAAAAGATAACATTGATTCTTACGAACGCTTCACATTTTCATTCCTGATTTTTTTAAAATGTCAACTACGACTTTACACGTCTTTATTAGTAAGCTTATTCTATTATTTTTTTCTAACAATTGATTCTCTGACGATAATTATCGATTTCATTTGCTTGAATTAAAACTATTTATTTTTCTTCTACGAATGTTTTCCTGACTTAACTAGGATATTGTCCTGTAGTCCTCACATTCCATGAGCGATGTTTCTGACAAAGGGAAAAGAATTGCTATTTTCTGGGTCGAACTCTATTCATTTAACACTTATCGCTGGCTAGTTTTTGACTTTAAAGTAATATTTTTTAGCTCGTTACATCAAGTGACTTCAAAAGATTTCAATTATTAAAAAAAAATTCCTGTAGTGTTTGATTCAAATATATTCCAGTTGATTATTTTCCTTGAGGTTCATCAAATTTTATTTGAATGTTGTTCTCCTAATCATTTCGTGCAAAATGTTGAATAACAGGGCTGGCTGTGCACTCTTTAGCGCCAAGTGCACTTCACTTTCGTTTTCCCAAAACAGAAACATTTTCAGCAAATGCTATTACCATACATATAAAGTTATCTTGGGACAATCTTTAAGTTTAACCTGGATAGCCTATAAGTTTATATAGAAAACTTTGATTCTGACTAGCCAATCTTCATTTGCTATTCTTTTACCATGTTATTAGCACTATAATGCAATACTTCGTTAAAGTTTACTTAAAAAATGTGTAATCCCGTCCGAACAACTAGTAATACGGAAACATTTTCCAATTATGACCGAAAAAAATCAAGATCAGCAAGGAGAATAACTCATGATGTTTATTGAAGAATAGTTGCCAGCTTTACAACTAAAATTGTATTTGTTGTTCTGTATGATTTTTAAACATGTGCAAACGAATAAAAAATATAACTAGAATTATTTCACTGCATCCATGGCAACGCCGCGAAGGTACTACGCGTGAGAGTAATATTATATCGTTAATAATATAATCTGAAAAAAAGAAAATTTAAATTATTAAAACAGTTTTATGTGATATTTAGCTAAGGATTAAAACAAGACAGTTTCAAACAAGTATGAACAGTTTCTTAATATTTGGGATTTCATATATTTTATTCGTCGCAAATTGTGTCGCCCGTATTTAAAGAGCTCCACTGTAAAATAATTATGATAATATCAGACGTTTACGTATGGAGGCACATAGGAACTAAATGTATGGTAATAATTGATCGGCTGACACCAAAATATATCACTTAAACAGATGCCTCAAAATACGCCGACAAAAAAACAGTACTCGCCCCCCCCCCACACCTCATTAGGTGATTCTTATTTTTTTAATTTGTGACTTGGGTGGTCGACTTCAGTTACAACCGCTCGTCGGATAAACTACGGTGGCAAATGTAAGATCTGTTATATCTATTTACCTATGTGAAGGGCGAGCAATCTATCTATTTCTCTACTACCTATCTATCGGTCTACTTATATATCTACCTGTCTGTCTGTCTGTCTATCATTATGTATAAGTTTTTTAGCGTCTGAGAAAGATCTCGTTTCAAAATGAGTGATTGTTGCTTGAAGGAGGTATTTGTGTTTGACAACAATAGTGCGCCTACGTTGACATACATTGACGCACGTATGTTGACAAACATAGACGCACATACGTTGAAATACATGGGCGCACGTACGGTGGCATACATGGATGCGTTTAGGTTGACATACATGGATGCACATACGTTGCCATACATGGGCGCACTACGTTCACATGCATGGACGCACTACGTTCACATACATAGACGTACGTACATTGGCATATATGGACGTACTTTGTTAACATCTATGGATGCGCGTACGGTGATATATATGGGGGACGCGTGTACGCTTATATACATGGACGCGCAGACGTCGACATTGACGAAAAGTAAAAGTTCTATTCGCCATTCGAGGGAACGATTTTACACGTGTCGATTTGTACGTAAAGACAAATCTAAATGAATAAATGCCAAAGTTTTTTCGATCTATCCTAACTATATTAACATTAAAACCGGCTAGGCTTATTTAATTCTAAAGATATAACATTGTATTGAAATACCGTATATAAAGGTATCTCCAACACAATCAAACAAATTTCGATATTGCTCATTTGCACATTAATTTATTTTGAAGTTTTTAATGAATTAATATCATGTAATATACCTTTCTATTTGTATTTTCAAATTTTCTTCTACATACGCAATCGGTTTATCTATAGTACTGTTATTATAATTATAAATAAAATAAAATAAGGGAGATTTTATTTATAAAATGATAACGTTTAAGAAAAGTTTTAAAATTTCATTTTCAAGGGAGATAATTTACTTCCGGCTTAAGTAAAGTGTCAAATATTGCTGAGATGTCGCGAACAGATAATACACTTTGATCTTAGCCAAAAGGCCAAGGAATCATAAAAAATATTTTTTGTGCATTTTTAAATTAAAAAAAAAATTGATTCAATTGGAATATTTTTTAATGGGCGGTCTAACGCAGTATCGGTTCTGTTGTCATAAGGCTGTCCTCTCAGGAATTACCACTTCCGTTTTAAGGGTGTGTAGCGGGAAATCCTCTCAGAATAATAATAAAAAAAGAAACTCGATTTAATCAGAATATCTTTCAAGGGGGTGGGTAGTGTAGTATCTGGTTCTGTTCTCATAAGACCGCTCTCGCAGGAATGACCTCCTCCTTTTTGGGTGGAGGAAAGTAGTGTTCGTTCATCATAGTATCCTATGTTGGGGGGGGGGGTAAGTGTACTATATGTACGTTTACCATAATACTAGCTAAGGAAGAACGATAACTCAAGTTTATAATAAACATGTCATTTAAGTAGAAAATTATGAAAGTTATCGTTCTTCTTTAGCTAGCATATTTATCGTTGATGGCGACTATATTTTACCAGCTAATTTTCATTTAGGCGTTTCATGTAAACAATGGAACTTTGCATGGTTTTTATTGTGATCTAAATAAATAAATGCAAAAAAATGTCCACCGATTCTAACTATATTGACAGTAAAACGGCTTATGCTTATTTAATTCTCTGTAGTATATTTTCATTCGTTAAGATACATTCCTGCGAGGTATTACTTTCCATTCGGGGTGAGGGCAGTATAGTATACATCCGTTCCTCAGGATACCATTCTCTCAGGATTACCATTTGTGTGTGTGAGGGGGGGGTAGTTTACTATCTATTCTGTTGTCATGATATCATCCTCCCAGGCATTAACCCCTCTTTGGGGGTCAGTGTATATATTTCGTTCATTATGATATCACCCTCTCAGCCTAGCAAAAATTTGCGACCGGAAAGAGTATAGATTTGCTATATGAAGTTGAAAATTCTTTCTTTTTCATCAAAGTTTCATATGCATTCATTTTTTATTAGAAACACATTTTTTGATTAAAGGTGGAGGGATTCGAATGATTAAAATTATAAATTATAATAACCCGACTGTAAATGGCATGCTTTTATGTTTTCCATAGTTTTTTTTTATTTGTTAAATCTGATAAACAACCAACGATATATCAACCAAGAATATACGAGGCCTGTCTAAAAATATTCGACCTTAGGCCAGAAAAAATATTTCAAATACGTGACGGGGTTGGGACCCTAATCCGCTTCAAAGTAGGTCCATTGTGCTTGCACACACTTAACCAACCGATCTATCCACTACCGGAATAGTGCCCATCTCCGCCATCGCGTTAGATTCAGCAGGTGTTTGGAAAAGATGCGATGTGTTACAGAAATTAATGATACAACCGATACAAAAATGGCCGCACATCAGCGGAGAGTGGCCAGCGTTCTGGCAGGCTCCAAACTGCTCGGGTGCAGTTGTTGTTGAAAGAGTGCGCAAAAAGAGATAATGCGGAATGCGACGGCGGAGATGAACACTATTCCAAAAGAAGACTTCCAAAGGTGTTTCCGGTAGTGGATGGATCGGTGGGCTAAGAATATTCAAGTACAAAGCGCCTATTTTGAAGAAGGAGTAGGGTTCCAACCCCGTCACGTATTTGGAATACTTTTTCTGGTCTAAGGTGGGATAAGTTTTAGACAGGCCTCGTATAGTATGCTTCAGTATTACCTCGGCCAGGTTTTGGCAAACAATTTCGTATTATATTCATTCCATTCATTTCGTTAGCCGGGAAACACATTCTATATATAAAGACCCGTTGTGTCAAACACACTACCACTATTTATTCTACATTACGTTCATTCTAAAAGTCATCAACTTAAGATTATTCTTGCATAATTAAAAAAATAATTGTTATTATAATTTACTCTGGTCATCATCAGTGATTGCTCACTGATAATAATAATAATAATAATAATAATAATAATAATAATAATAATAATAATAATAATAATAATAATAATAATAATAATAATAATAATAATAATAACAACAACAATAACAATAATAATAATAATAATAATAATAATAATAATTATTATTATTATCATTATTATTATTATTATTATTATATATAATTGCACATAAAGAAATATTAGAAATTGGCTGAAGCAATATAGACCTAGAGGATCCGAGAGAAATACCCAGATAGTTAAGGTAGATCGAAATAATGAAGTACATAGATGCGTGATTGTTCAGTTAATTACAAATTACGATTGATTAGAATAATAAAGATAGAATTGTTTTCTAAACTTAACTCCATCCCAGAACTAAAGTATTGTTTTGGTTCCGTCAGCCATGATACGCGCGCACACACACAACCATATATATATATATATATATATATATATATATTTATTTATTTATTTGTTATTGTTTATTATCTATGTACGTATACGTTTCGTCCTTAATAATCGGAACTCATCAGCATAGAGATATGACTATTCACTACCGGTCATGCGATTCGAAAGCCCGGATTACGAGTATTTTGGCAACTCAAATCCGACGCCTTAACCACACGGCCGATCTTAAATAGCGAATAAACTGTGATAATTTTAACACTTTATCGGCGGCTTAACATCTGAGAGCGTTCTACTTTTTTTAATGAAAGGAACGATGCATTTAAAGCTAGTAACGTCATGCTGTGTTAATACTACACTTACAGTGCTCTACTTTTACGAAGAGCGACAAATAATAATAAATATTTGTTATTGTTTATTATCTATGTACGTATACGTTTCGTCCTTAATAATCGGGACTCATTAGCATAGAGATGTGACTATTCACTACCGGTCATACGATTCGAAACCCCGGATTACGAGTATTTTGGCAACTCAAATCCGACGCCTTAACCACACGGATATGAGTATCAGAAGGCTTCTCAATGCCGGCATATTTCCATTTCTTACATTTATTATAGAGTGAAGGATTATTTTCTCAAACCTAACACGGATTCGTATGTCTAGCCCTTTTCTATCTATTTATATATTCTCCTCCTCTCCCTCTCCCTCTACTTCTACATACTTCTCTCTCTCTCTCTCTCTCTCTCTCTCTATCTCTCTCTCTTTCTCTCTCTCTCTCTCTTACGCTATCTCTCTATTTCTCTTTTTCTCTCTTTAACTGTTAGAATCTAACGCGCCTGATAGACATTTCCGCAAAAGGACACAGCTAACCAATCGATGTTTTTTTCGAGCCCAACTCATGCCAATCAATCCATGTGCGCGTCACCCAATCCAAGGACACGGGAGACCCGGCTTATCTTAGCAGCCGTAAATCAACTTAGTTGAACGCCGGAAACTGGGCCGACGCCATTTTGTCGCCGGTTCGAGTAAAGCGTGAAATTTACGGATGTTCTTGCGACTTTATGCCGTCTGACTCTGAATCTACTCGTGTTGCACTGTGAAAGATAACATGCCCTGATCTTCTGTCGAGTGTGGTTGGTTTTGCAGTTTTAAATTTACGATTAGCAGGAAAGATTGCCCGATGCAAACTCGTTTTAATTACATTCAATCGTTTTCATTGGCGCTTTTTCGGTTTAATTCATTAGTTGTACAGAAGAAAAGGTAATTATTATTATTATTATTATTATTATTATTATTATTATTATTATTATTATTATTATTATTATTATTATTATTATTATTTACCCACGAAGAGTTCTCCTACGCTCATTGGTAAAACAGGAGGTGAACCTTGGAGATTGATTGACAATATCCTCTCTACAGTTTCAGCACTAAACGCTTATTTCGATCACTGTTGCAAATCACTTTTCATTTTCACAACAGCCGTTTACCATTGCATTCACGCCGATAACGCCCGATGTTTCTATCTGGTATTTGAGGTAAGCTGCCTTAGCAGGATATCATGATAATGGTGTCTCTCCTCAATCTTTCCATAATTGACAGGACGACTAATGTTCAATCCTCGGTCGAGTCATACCCAAACTGAAAAAATCGCACTTAATGCCCCTTGCTAAATACTCAGCATTATAAGGGTAAGTGGAGTAATCCTGAGAAATGAGTGGTTCCCTCCCCATCACATAAATGTAGTAGCTAATGAAAATGGAGCCTTCGGGTCGCCCTCGACTATGGTCGACCACTTTACTTTTTACTTAAGGGAACATAAAAGTGGTGCAGAACTGTTCTGTTCGAGGAATTCATTTTACCCGTTCTGGGACAGGTATTCCTCTAGTTATATTATAAGATGTAAAATGTTAAATACCCACGAAGCACTGATGTGAACATAAAGAAGACAGTGTTTCGGTGTAGTTTCTTAACGTTCCACCCAAGGGCAGATGTCAGAATTCGTTAGGAGACGATGTATTTCTATTTCTTCACCCTTAGGATTCGTCGATTTTCGTTATTTCTTAGTTCATGTTTTTTGTTTTGTTTGAAATTGTTAAAACAGTTAAAGTAGTGGGTAAGATAAAACCTAATAAAAATGTCGCTCCCCCCACCTCCACTCTCCGACAGATATCAGGCAGATGCCTGATCTGTTGATGAGAGCAACAGATTTGAAGAACTTAGGAGAGATAGAGGAGGCATAAATGGTGATGGTAAGGATATGAGAGAGAATAGGTGGAGAGAGTAAGAGAGAGAGAGAGAGAGAGAGAGAGAGAGATATGTTTGATGGAAAAAATGTGCTATGGAAGCGAGAAATAGAGTTGAAGAGAGAGAAAGAGATAGACATGTGAGTATTACAGCTGAAGAGTGTGAGAAAAGAGAGGGTGGGAGAGACGAAAGAGAAAGGAGACAGACGTGAGAAATAGTGAGAGTAAGAATATAAGGTAGGGGAAAAAGAGAGAGAGAATGTAAGTGGGGAAAGGAGGTGGATACATATAGATAGGGAAGATGATAGAAGGCAAATTAGAACAACAAAGTGAGAGTACAGTTGATGAGAGTGACATGGTTGATAAAAAGAACGTGATTAAAAAGAGAGATTGTAGAGGAATCAGAGAGATGTTAATGAAAGAGAAAGGGGCTAGTGGATAGTTAAAGACTTATAGACAGTGGGCTGAAGTTTAAGAATGCGGTATTCAAAAAGGAGGATGAAGGATTAGTACAGAAAGACTATTAAAGAGAGAAGAGACGTGAAGAGAGAGGAGGGAGATATGTAACATAATGTCTGATTTATAGAAGAAGACAGATTAAAACAAGAAAGCGAGAGAGGAGGGAAAGGGAGAAGAGAGACGATTATATATATATATATATATATATATATATATATATATATATATATATATATATATATATATAATCCAGGCAAAGCAAACATCCACAGGATAAGAATCCAAATAATTTCTACCGGGCTTATAAAAAGTGCTCAATATCAAATAGAGATTTTTTTTTTATTCATACGAACGTAAAATATTTTTTTGGTAGACAGAATTATTGAATGATCATTTTTGGCTAGTGTATCTTTCTTTGCAAGTCCATTCTCTAGGTTGGGTTTTCTTTGGTTGAAATTGTGGCCTTGTATACTATTTTGGTTATTTAGCATATTTGTTGTAAAGGGCATTCTGTTTTGTTTGTGCAGTTGCAAGTCTTAGACTTTGTTGTTTTTCTCACAGTATTTGTGTTGCCATTTAAATTCTTATTGTTATGTTTTTAATTATTTTTTCTAAATTTTCCCCACAGCTGTAGCTTAATCTAAGGGTGTTTTTATTAAAGATTTTATGTAGTATGTTTTTAGGAAGGAAGTGTAAGTTAATTAAATCTAGGAATCTCTTACCAAGTTTAGTATTAACCATGTGAGTAAATCGGGGTGTAAACCAGATAAATTGTCTACTGCTATTTTTTTGTGTAGGACGTTTTTTTACTTTATATTATATTTTTGGTTTTTAACAGACCCAATTCTAACAACGTGACTTTCCAAATTTTAATTTTAAATTTATTTTGTTCTTCTCTCTCCATTCTATTCTTTCCAAATATGATATACGGTTAAGGTTTGGTTTGGTAGTTTTGTTTTACGGCATATCAACCCTTTTTGGGTTATTTAATGCCGAATCTGGTCATTATAGTAAAAGTTTTTATGCTTCAAGTTCTTTATATCTTCAAATGTTTAATCATCGTTTTTGGTTTGGTAGTTTTGTTTTACAGCATATCAACCCTTTTTGGGTTATTTAATGCCGAATCTGGTCATTATAGTAAAAGTTTTTATGCTTCAAGTTCTTTATATCTTCAAATGTGTAATCATCGTTTTTGGTTTGGTAGTTTTGTTTTACGGCATATCAACCCTTTTTGGGTTATTTAATGCCGAATCTGGTCATTATAGTAAAAGTTTTTATGCTTCAAGTTATATATAAGTCAGGTTAATTTTATATTTCAATAACGATTTTTTTGTTGTTTTTTAATTATTTTTATTTTTATTTTCTCACATTTTCAAAAACATTACAGTTCTGTGAAATATATATTTTTACGGTCCGTTTCATTTGTCGTTAGCCAAACGACAGTTGTGTGGACATTTATGAATTTTAATTCAGTAATATTTCTTATAATAGTTAATAAGTTTTATAATTCATCTATAAAATTCGAATTCACTTGATGGCAATTTTTACTTTCCTAAAGTTACATCAATTAGCCTTCAAATGCGATCAAAGTAATAGTATATGCTTTTACATATATTATCATTAAAAATATTATATATATATATATATATATATATATATATATATATATATATATATATAATGTGCAGTGTCCTAGAACGTATGCACCAGCTTTTTGGATTAAAAAAACTATTTATTTATGTGTAAAACCAGAATGGTGGGAGAATTCTGAAACAACTTATAGAGAAATAGAAAGAAAGAGAGAAAAGAATGAGATAGATAGATAGATAGATAGATAGATAGATAGATAGATAGATAGATAGATAGATATATAGATAGATAGTAAGGCTAGTAAGATACAGTCAAATAGAAATAATTAGAGAATACTAGACAGAAAGAGGCAGGGAGTAACAGAAAGAGAGAGTGAGAGAGGAGGGAGAGACAGACAGAGATAGAGAGGGAGAAGGAGGCAGAAGGACAGACATACCGAAAAGCGGAGAGGTATGTTTATATAGATAAATGTTTGATTTTTTTTATTTAGTAAAGAGCAGAAATACAGAGACAAAGAAGCGAATATAACAATAGGGGATCAAGAAGAAAATGAGCAAGAGACAGAAGGGAAAGGGGAGGTATTTAATTACCGATAATCGATTCGAAAGGTACAGAGAATGGCGCACAAAGTACAGAGAGAGGCGGGGAGAGACCACGTGCGACAGCGATTATATACGCAGTCGACGTGTTCAAACAGCGCATTAACGGGGATAAAAACAGATTAGTCACTTCTCACATTACAACAGAGAATCAAACATATTAATAAAAAAAATGTATTTAACTGCCTCCCCACGAGGGCAAAATTAGACACAATTTCGTGTTTTATGGGGAATATCCAGTTCCACAAAAAGGGGCGCTATGGATTTGACAAAAATAAAAACTAATGCCCCAGTCAAATAGATGTCCCCTTTTCTGACCGTGAACAGACTTGCCGCAGTCAAGAAAGATTGAAAAACTTACAAACGAATGAAATCCTATTTACTTGCTTCTTCACGAGAGTAAATACAGAAACAAAGTCATTTTTTTAATGTAGGGAACATTCAGCTCCCTAAAGATGGGTACTTTGGATAAGAATATAAATTCCGGTTGCATTATATATGCACACTTGGCGGCTGTTCCGAATTCATAACAGTGGGTCGCCATCAATAACAGGTTTCTCTTGTACCAAACGATCATAAACAACGTTTCAAGTTTAATTTAGACAGTTTCAAACCGATGTACATGATTGTACACTAAAATTATATTTTAAAAATCGATTTTTTAATTCGAATTATTTGATGTTTTTTTAGTAAAAAGAAAATTATATTTTTACTCGATATTTAATTTTCATTAAAACAATAATACCAGAAAAGTTTAATACATTTTTTTATTATAAAATTTTACCTGAAAAAGATTTTATGTGACTTTTTTTTTATTTATGAACGTGAAAATACTTTTTTTAATAATGAAAATCAAGATATTTTTTTATATATGAAAATCAAAATATTTTTATTAATTATGAAAATTAAAATATATTTTTTTTATTATAAAAATGAAGATATATTTTTAATTATCAAAATGAAGATATTTTTTTTAATTATGAAAATCAAAATATTTTTTTTAATTATGAAAATCAATATATTTTTTATTATCATTTGATACAAGAGAAACCGTCTACTTGATGGTGGATGACGTTATGAATTCGAAATAGCCGTAACCAAGTGCGCATCCGAAATGAAATCAAAATGTCTGTATACCTTCGCCGGAACTAGTCAGGCGACAAGCAATACCCCATAGAAAGCAGGAGGCAATTCCTAAGTGGATGATTTCCGGAAACAGAACATATACTACACTTTAATACTTTAATACTAGCCCGAAGGTCAGATAAAAAGAATGACGTGTCTATTATTTTCCGATAACCTACGGAGACTGTTTTTGTTTTTAATCATTACTTATTTCGTTGCGTTCGTTTTGGAGAGTTAATGATACTCTGGCTTTGATTAAGCTTACCACGTATTGAACCTTTGGAATTCTCTTGGGGGCCCCGCTCTAAATATATCCCGATTATTTCTTATCAGTACATCTGCATAAGTGAACACAAGTATATCGTTAATTCCACAAGCCAGTCTCTTATCTCGCAGATAGCGTAGCTTCCCTCGCCTACACACACCAGCAACTATCTTTTCTTTTTTTCATCTTCAATAACCCCACTAACCCCGATCCTCACCTGAGATTAATTAAGTTGATACACATGAGCTAGGGAGGGGGCAGTTAGGCAGACTTCGGCTCTGCAGTCTATCAAGGCGTGTGTGCACACATGCACTTTTCTAAGCCCTTATTTCCAGTTGTGTAATATCTATTTTCCCGCAGTTTTCACCATAGTGTACGTTTCCGATGCCCTTGAAGCAGTGACCTAAAAAGGACTGATAATAGCCGGGACCACCTCTTTGCTTGTATGCCCCTAAAACTCAAGTTCTAGTTCTGCAAAATATTATGTAAAAAGAACATAGTTTTAATATGATTAGATGCTTTCTTCCAATTTGGATGACCGAGACTATCGTCCGTCTCCTCCCACCCTTTTCACGCCAGCACTTTGCATTAAACCCCAAGTATGAGATGGCTACTATAGCTATTAATGATTTTATTCGATTAGTCCATGAAATCTGGAGTTTAATTTTAACAGGGAAACCGTTGAAATATCTCCCCTATTTAGTGTAATTTTAACCCATATACATCTATATACTACTAAAACACTATGGGGCTTCAGTACTTTCGTGTTTTCTTGCCTGTCTCCTCCACAAGAGAAATAGGCAGAGGAATGAAATGGTATAAATAATCAAAAGAGAGAAAGAGAAATAATAATGACTTCGATAGAAATAGTAATAATCTAAATAAAAATAAGAAACCCATGGAGAAAAAATGCCACTGTAAAATAAGAGCATATTGCCCTCTACAAAATAACTGTTTAGCAAGAAGCATAATCTAGCAAGCTATAAACTATATAACCGAAATCCAAATGACAAAACATATTATATAGGAGAACCAGCACTAATTTTTTTAAAGATATTAAAATCACCAATAAACAAGCACTATCCGAAAACACACTATAGTACATCATTATCAAACAACTACCACACAGTTAAGGATAGCGGTTGGTCACCAATAGCTGAAAGGGAAATCTTAAGATTAAGTTATGTTGGTGCGAAAATTTAGGAAGTTTATATATATAAAAATGCTAGCAAATTGATGCTGCCTCCGATCGCATATTTTGTCTTGCCTGGGAGAATGATATGCTGAACAAACATATTCTACAGTGACCCCCAGAGGAGAAGGTAATGACTGAGAGCATAGTATCATGACGAACGCCTCTAAAAAAGAGGAGTTAATGCCGGTAAGGATGATACCATAGCAATAAAAGAGATAGTACACTACGACCCCACACCAAATGGAGAAAATAAGCGTAAGCACATGTAAACTATGAAAATGTATTTCTCCATTAAAAGTCGCCAACAGGTTGATATTTCGTAAAATAAGTCAAATAAAATACATCATGTTACACACTTACTAAACTTTCGGTTAAATGACACCTTGTGTTCAATGAATCGTTTACAATGAATCGTCTACAAGAGATATTGTTTCGACATTAAATAAACCCCGAAGTTTGATATGCCGTGAAATAGACACGCCACAGGGTAACCGATTTTATTGTTTCATTTTTCCTTTTCGTCTCTTATCATGTTCTATTCCGTTATTTTCATTTTAAAAATGTATTTCTCTCTTTTTTTTCTTTCTTGATTCGTTTTCTTTTCGTTTTTTAGGTTTTGCTGACCGTTTTGTTCTTATTTTTTTCTTATTTTTTCTACCATATTTCTTCCACTTGTTGCCATTAATCTTCATTTTTCTTCTTCTCTTTTTTCTTCGGCATCTTCTTTGTCTTCTTATTATTATTCTTCTTCTTCTTCTTCTTCTTATTATTATTATTATTATTATTATTATTATTATTATTCATCTAATTCTTCTTCTCCCCATTTCTTGTTTGTTTTATTTCTTTTTTCTACCTGTCTTGCCCTCTTTCCCGTCTCTTTCCCATCGTGCATTTCTGTCATTCAATTTTTTCCCATACGTTTTCCTTTTACTTCTTGTACTATTGTCTCTATTTAGTCTTTCTTACCTTTCTTTTCATGTTCTACCAGTACATCTACCTTTCTTTCCTTTCTTCTTTTTTTTTTATTTTGTACAAGTACGTCTTCTTTCTTTCGGTCTTTTCTTCCCATTCTTTTACCAGCACTTTTTTTATTAATTCATTCTTTCTTTTCTTTTTATTTTCTACTGTATTTCTTTCTTTCTTCCATTTTTTGTTGTTTTCTACTAATATATATCCTTTCTTTTATTCATGTTTCCTTTCTTTTCATTTTCTGCTCGTACTTTTTCTTTCTTTCCTTTAATTTTAAACCAGTACGTTTTAAAAAAAAACTTATATTCACCTCAAACAATGCACATTGCCACTTAGAAGTGAAAGACAGCTATGGTTAGGGACATCTTATGTTGAGAGTTGTTAAGCGAGATGTCTACATCACATTAAAATGTTGGCATGGTTGGACAGTCGGTGAAATAGGGAGCAGGGAGGGAATTCTAAGGGCAAGCTGTCCGACGAAAGAAGTTATTAGAGTAGAAAGCTTTCTGGTATCTATGGACATTAAGAGTGAAGGGGTGAAAATTCGCTAATTGTCGTGTTCGTGGGGTGTATCTACGTTGAGGGGAGGTATACGTGCAGCAAGTTCGTAGG
The DNA here is from genome assembly GCA_963556195.1 of Sepiola atlantica. NCBI lineage: Eukaryota > Metazoa > Mollusca > Cephalopoda > Sepiida > Sepiolidae > Sepiola > Sepiola atlantica. Next base: position 104,914,749 of record OY744522.1, on the reverse strand, counting down.
AGCACATTCCATTGAAGTACTTGTAAAACAAGCACAGGGATGCAACGTTGCGGCAATAATGACAGGGCTGAACTTAGTTGATTAGAGACTCTATTTTAGGCCCTGTCTAAAAGTGAGAGGGCTTAGTGATTCGTGCACCAGCCAAGATTTGACAACTATATTCCAGGCATGGGCGAATGATGACTTTGTAGAGATATAGGATAAGTTTTCTAGCACGGTAGAGGGAGCTTACCTTCCTCACAGCAGCCTTGTCAATGTCTTCTATTGAACAAGTGCTGGAGGTTGGTAGACAGTGTACGGTCTATTAGATTAGTACTCTTTTGTTTTATTAATTTGCTACCAGTACTTCTATTCCTTCTTAATTTCATTAGTTATTTATCATATTCTGTTCATTTTATTTCCGTACTTCTTTATTCTTTCATTCATTTCTTTCTTTTGCTTTCATTGTCCACTAGTATCTATGTTTTCTTTCATTTATGAACTATTTTCCTTTCATTTTATACCACTGCTTCTTTCTTTCATTCATTCTTTTGTTATTTGTATTATCATGTCTTCTTTCTTGTTTTCTTCTGTCTTTCTATCTTCATTTCCTATTTTCGCTCAGAAAAAAGCAAAGAAATAATTCTTGCTGATAACTCTTCGTGATGGTGCCAAAGAGTCTTGTCATTCTGATTATGATAGATGTGGCCGAACGCCAGAAATAATTCCAATGGGAAAAGTAAATTCCCTGTCAAATTTTGCAGAAGGGCAGCTCAATTTCCAGCAAAATGACTTCAATATCAGCAAATTCTAAACTTCGCTTTTTTACATTTTTGTCCTTAATTGTTTGAGACTCGCGAGAACTGTTGCATGGATTTAGGGTGGAGTAATCGGTGTTTGATAAGCTCCACGCCCCAAAAAGAAGTGCCTTCTCTCTCTCTCTCTCTCTCTCTCTCTCTCTCTCTCTCTCTCTCTCTCTATATATATATATATATATATATATATATATATATATATATATATATATATATATATATATATGGGTGTGTGTGTGTGTGTGTGTGTGTGTAAGGTTAGTGGGAGAGAAACTCAGCAGAGTGCTCAATAAGAGTGGGATATTTATTTATATATGTATTACAGAAGATCAGAATAACATCGCTACTGTTGGTTTCAAATACAATCAAAGGGGACCTATAATTGTTGTTTTTCACCATACTCTCTTCAGCCTCTGGCTGTCTGTCTGTCTGTCTGTCTGTCTGTCTATCTGTCTGTCTCTCTCTCTCTCTCTCTCTCTCTTTCCCTCTCCCTCTATGTCACTATATGTTTCTCCATCTTAACCGTTACCGACGTCACATAGAGAAAGGCAGGGTTGACAACAGTGGCCGTCGTAACGTAAGTAGTTTTCTTCACGACGGTGACGTCCCAACCCGTTAGCGGCCAGCATTTCTTTTTTTTTTAATTCAATGAAAAAATTGTAAGTTAAAGAGCACACACACGATCGCATAAGCGAATTGATTTTTTTCTTTTAATTTATTGGCGGTAGCATATTAAAGATAAATAAATTGATATTTCTGATTTTTTGAGGATTGATATTCTAACTACTGTTCTAATCTCCAGTGTTTTTCTCACAACGTTTCGGTAAAATCATATAAATAAATTTATAAATTTATAAATTCATATAAAAAATTACCAAAATGTTACTATTTTATGTATATGAATAAATGTTACTTTTTACCGCCGGATTCTCCAGGTTAACCTCTATATGGAATATTGCTCCTAAAAAGAAAATAGCACACAAACTATAAAGGTAAAACAATGAGAGTACACGGTAATTCATCTAGTATTTTTGTTTTTAAAAAGTAAATTCAAGTTTTATCGGGAAACGCTTTCTGGTCGCCATTTTCGGCATTATTAAGATCAATGGAGATAATTCAGACTTAATTGACTAAAACATCGTAGTAATGCTGGCTACAAAGTGTTTGGCGATAAATCTTGAATTTATTTTTTTAAACAAAAGTACTGGAGGAATTCCTGTGAATTTTAGTGTACTGTCTTATTTTACCCGTACAAGTAAGTACATAATACAGTTATTGTTCTATTTTCTTTTTAAGGGCAATATTCCATATAGGTGGCAACCTAGAGAATCACGGTTTATCTAATTATATGAATATATTTGAACTGGATTAATTTATATATATATATATATATATTTATATATATATATATATATATATATATATATATATATATATATATATATATATATATATATATATATATATGTAATGGTAATACTCCAGGTAAAAAATATCCACAGGGTGGTAATCCAGAGAATTTTAACCGGGTTTATAAAAAGTGCTAAATATCAAAATAGAGCTTTATATATGATAATTTTATTTACACAGACATGTACAAAATCGGCGACACTGGCATGTCGATGTTATCGATCAACAGTTACTATAAACTGAGATCTCATCAGGTTCTCTCCAAATATGATCTGAGGTCAAAATCGGATTCTAACTCTGCCTGATGAGATCTCAGTTTATAATAACCGTTGATCGATAACATCGACATGCCAGTGTCGCAGATTTTGTACATGTATGTGTAAATAAAATTATCATATATATATATATATATATATATATATATATATATATATATATATATATATATATATATATATATGTGTGTGTTATTAATTCATTTTTACGCACAGAAAAGTAATCCATGAACATGTGTTTCTGGCTATCAGCCGCTACTAGTATGTCTAACTTGGACAAGAAAAAAAAGTAATCAAGATTAGCCATGCTGATGACGGCTGATAGCCAGAAACACGTATCCATGGATTACTTTTTAATAATATATATATATATATATATATATATATATATATATATATTAAATAAAAATAATAAGAAATACTATTAAGGGCGACTTAATGCAATATTCTTTACCGCTTTGGAAGTAGAAAATACTAAAAAAACAGCGCTGTTTCTATCGCCAGTAAAAACAATTAAAAAACTACATAAGTTTAAATATATATATATATATCTTTGTAGGTACAAAGTTTTAATAAACAGTAAAATAATGTTAGACGTACTGCCATTATTCTCTATAGTGATGATTGTTTATTTTATGATTTATATCATGAGAAAATTGTTCCCCTTCTCCTGGTTCTTTATTTCTCTTTTATAATATAAATCATGAAAACAATCCTCACTATAAAGAATAATGGCAGTACGTCTAACATTATTTGGCTGTTTATATATATATATATATATATATATATATATATATATATATATATATATATATATATATATATATATATATATAAAACAACCATTCGTTGGGAATATATTCAGTGATGTCTGTACGGCACCAGTGTAACACCACCTATGCTAGTCAGTGCCTAGTCAGCTGACAGAATCTGTACATGACTGATTCATGTATTAAGTGATGCATTCAGTACAAGACGCATGGAGAATCTACTTTAGTTGTATCTGAGGTTCGCCCGCAATATTCAGTTGTTTTTTTTCGGCATTTAGGGATATTTTATGAATTGTAAAAGTTTAAGCATTATTTGGTTTGTTTATTTGAGAATCGTCTTGTCGGTAAAGTATAAATGCATAATAAACTGATTCAGCAATTATCTGTTTTCGATCTGCTTGTATTTATATTATACTTATATGATATTTGTTACTAGCGTTTTTATTATGTTTGGGTTTATAGTTTCGTTGTGTGAATGAAAACTCTTCGATGAACTATTATAAACGAACAGTATGAATTTTATTTAGCATTCCCGAGAGGTTTCGACAAATGAATATTGGGAACATTTCTGTAAACATGTTATTCAAAAATACATATTACGATACTTTTCATGTGAACTACGATGAAAATAGAAGGAAAAGATATGGTAGATAGTTTTGTTTTTGCGCAACCATCTAGAGATAAGTAATTTTGTTTTAGGCTTACACATGGATCAACATGTTGAATAACGCTGGTCTGGAGTAAAAAAAAATCGTTTAAATAACATGAATATACTTTGACGATGCGTTCGATGTTGTGGGACTGCTTCTCAGCTGACTACAACATGATCGTCTTCAAGTCCAATCTCAGCAAATACTTGACGAGCCGTCCGCTTAAGTAATGAAATTTTGTCCTTTTCTTTCATCATTTACAATCCTCTCATTGTATTGTCCATCATCCAACTGACAATCTAATTAACCCTTACCATCGAGTGGCTTTTGACCTTGGTAAGTGGTGACTCATTAGTATAAAAAAATAAAAGGCGAGCATGAATTATTCTTCAAGTCAAAAATGTTATTACAAATGTGTTTTATCTATTTATTTACATGGATTGTGTGGCTAGTGCTTAACAAAACTATTGCATCTCCCTTTTATAAAAGTCATACGGCTCGGCAGAGAGATTGGAGCGAATACTACAAGAAATCGATAGGCTGACAGAATCATTCAAATGTCAAGTCATTATTCCCGGATAGCACCGGATATATTTACTAGTAATTAATAAAACTGAAATGCTTTTTTGGAGTGTCTAATCCTTTAAAATTCCAAATTATTATTAGTATTTGTTTTTTTTTAATAATGAGTCACCATTTAAACTGCCAGGCAACGTCAGATTTTATCGCCTATTCTTAATTGAATTAGCAATATTAGCAAAATATTTTTTTTTATTTGACATTGTATTATCAATAATGTTATTGATTTTATTCCTATCATGTGTTACTATGACCTCCGACTTCAATGCATAAACGCGGTTTGGAGTCCAACAAATACAAATTAAAGATGAACTTCAAATTAAAAAGATCAACCTTAAATTTAAAAAATATCAGCTTCAAATTAAAAATTATCAACATCAAATAGAAAATTATCAACTTACTTCAAATTAATAAAATCAGCAATACTTTCCTTGATATTAATCCCTTTTTCTCATTTCTTGATAGCATTAAAAACGGTTGTGTGTGTATACAAGGTGAAAGAAAAATCTCCTTTTTATGTAAAAACAGCAGAATAGTAAAACACAGAAAATAATAAAAACGCTTACACAAGGCTTTATAAAGAATTGGGTAATATCTCAGTAATGTATATATTACTCGAGCTCAAAATATAATAATTAAATAAATGTTCCGAATTTGTTTTACGAGAACACTTTTATTAATACAATTGTTTCTGCCCATTTAAAAACACATTAAAGAAACCTCTGGAATTCATCATCAAGAAAAATCTTAGTTCTTAAAGGAGCAGAAACAATTGTATGAAAAAGATATTTTTAAAACAGATTCGGAACAATTTTTATTATGGAAATTGCTCCAGACAAGGTATGAAGCCACTTGATGTAATGAGCTAACAAGAACGAAATATGTTTATCGCAAAGACATGAGATGCCTATTCGCCTTAATATATAAAAAACAAGACTATAGGTAAGAGGAAAATACTAATGTTTTCTTGGACATTCATCGTAGTTATTAATCTCTTATGCAAATACCAATTAGCGCATTTATCCCACGAAATTACACAAATATTTCCTTCGTACTAGCTATAAATAGGTAGCAGCTAAGTAAAAATAGCAATTAACATACACAGCTATTGGAAAAACTCCACTCAGGGGCTGGTATAAACTAAACATCCGCTGAGGCGAGAAACACACAGACACACGAGATCTGCTCTCATAGTTTCATTAATAGAAAGATTTGTACTTCTTTTCGTTGAGTTCCGTCTTCTTTTTATAATTATTTGAACGCACAAAAATCGGTTGTGAGTGAGGCGGCCCGACAGATAGATTGAATCGAAAAGTGTTACGATAGATCGATGATCGATCTATCCACGCCAGTTCAAAGTGGCTCGTTTCTTCAAGGTTTCAATTTTCAGTCTAACAAACTTACTCGTTTATCTTACCGCGGTTTTACTGAAGCGGAAACAATCTAGCATCTCGATTTGCGCTTCGGGCCAAGCTGAAACTTAAATTAATATTCTTTCCGCTAAATTCGAATCCGAACAAAGAAATGTCTAATCGGAACACGATGTAGGTCACCGCATCGCCATATTGTTATATATTGAACACGTACATTATTGCGCAGCTAACCAAAAGTGTAATTTTATACAACTTTCTCTCTCTCTCTCTCTCTCTCTCTCTCTCTATATATATATATATATATATATATATATATTTCTGTGATTTTGACTGTATGCAACTATCAGAAGTCAAAGGATCGTGTCCAGAAGCATTAAAAAACTAAAACAAAAAGGGCACCAACATTGAAATAGGATACAGAAAATACAGTTCCGCTAAGGAAAGTGGGTATTTCTTAATCGTTGGTAGACGCCATATTTTTTTAGAATAAGTGCTAGAAAAAATTTTTTTTTGAAAATTCTTTAAGAATATTAACTTAACAAGAAATTCCCAACAAACGACCTAATGGTTACCAACCAATAGAGTAATGTCTAAGAAAGTTGCATATTGCAATTGTCCTTTATATCCAGACTGGAACATTCATTTTTGAATATAGCTATATCTAAAATATTTAAAGTTAGCATTATTATAACCATTAAGAATTTATTAATCTATGATCACACTTACTATCCTATTAGGTATCTATATAATGAGTCTAAATATTATATTCATATACATACTTTGTAAATGCCCGATTAAGCAATACAATTCAATATTGCAAAAAGCCTTTGTATTAATTAGATTATCCACTTATCAAAAACCTGGAAGACCCCAGACAAATTATATATAAAAATCAAAAAACCTCTGACCACAGTAATATCCTAAATCTATAGGCTAAGAATATGTATTGATTTCTAATCCATGCTATGAAAAGTAATTTTTATTACACATTAGTTATGAATAGCAATTATTGTTATACATTCTTTATAATTAAAAGTGTTTGCATTCCTATGTATTTTACTGTTTATTATCTCGAAAAATTATTAGAGTCAATTCATTCAAGTTTCATGAACTTACTTTAAAGATATTCTTTATATACTAGTTAACTATCAATCTATACATACATATTTAGAATGGACCAACGTATAACTTATGATATATTTAAATAAAAAAGTATACTTTCTATTTTCTAAATTTTCATTGAACTATGGATCTATATATGTATCAATTAATGCATCCATCTATAAGGTATGGTGTATATACATTCATTTAGTCTACTGTATGTTTACGCTATTGTGCAATTAATGGAAAGTATCATCTAGAATGGCGCAACAATGTTCTAGTATTTTCTGTTTTTATTAACTAAATTATTCTTGGTGGTATTATATGGTAAGATACAAGGTTGCATAGATTACATTTTTAGTTTTACATATAATAGAGCAATTCAATTCCAATTGAAAGTTATTCATTTGTAATTCTCCAACACATTTAGCTAGTGGAGATCTACGTAAGCATTTATTCTGACAGAGGATATGTGGTTTCTATATCTATGTTTAAATCTACCAGCAGTGGATATACATATAATTACAACCGATGGATATATATAATTACACAGCAGAGTCATATCGTGATTTAATGTTAATTTAAGAGTAAAAGAATTCTTGCACATGGTGTTTAAACACAATCACAAAATACTGTGATAAATTCAGTTATAGTTTATTGTATTAAGAAGAAAAAATCTATAAGACAGTCTCGCCTGAAAAAGTTGTTCTACAACGAAAGCTTGCGAAAAAATTATATTAATGAATTTTTCATTTAAATTGCATGATTTGTTGATTTTCAAATTATTTCTCTTAAATACATTTTCATGCGTGCCTCAAAGATGTGGTCAATTTTCTTATATATATATATATATACATATATATATATATATATATATATATATATATATATATATATATATATATATATATATATATATATATATATATAACATGATGTAGAGAACTAAAATCGAACTTTTAGGAAAGGTCAAACCTATTGTGTAAAGTATACAGCTCAATATACCGGATAGAGCAGATAGATAGATAGAAGGATGAAAAGAAATTAGAAAAGCGACGGAGGCAGATCTTTATTTCAATTCAGTTGCTCAATGCAAGGTAAATTCCGCAAAAAAAGCAATTTATTAAATAATTGTTTTCCTTAAGCCAGGCTTTTCAAAGATCAAAATTTTATTATCAGAGGAGATTGCTGGGATAGATAAGATGTTGATCTTTGAAAAGCCTAGCTTAACGAAAAAAGTTAATTTAATAAATTGCTTTTTTGCGGAATATACCTTGCATTGAGCAACTGAATTGAAAAAAGATCTGCCTCCGTCGCTTTTCAAATTCCTTTTCATCCTTCTATCTATATATAATATAATGTATATATTATTCATCCACAGTCTGGTTTGTCGTATTTCGGCTTTTCAGTATGACTAGAAAAAGTTAATGATTTAAGTTGTGATTTGAAAGCTGACCGCCGTGAAAACAGGACCCGACAATAAATGAAATTATGCTTATATATTTTTACATTCGTTTTACCGGCTACAGAGATCGCGCTATTATTTTATGAGGGGTGTTTTTGACTGACAATATGCACATTTTAACAGTTCAAAAAGAAAGAAAATATGTAACGGTGAAATCGATCAGAGAGAAACTTACGCACGAAGGTCAACGAACAATAAAATCGGTATCAATGTCTTCAAAACAACCTTATATCATACAATAATACCCACTCGGCGTTGCCCGGTAAATAATGATGACCGATGTGTAGTCCTGCTGCACGTCTTTTTACGTATACTACCTTTTTTATAATGTTCTGTAAATTTCGAGTTTTCCACTTTTTCTTTATTTACAATATTTATTCATGCCAACTATCTTATTCACCTTTTACGATGCTCTACTGCCACTACTACTATTCCTACTAGCATTACTAATACTGCTACTTTTGTTTCATCCTTTTAGTTATTTTTGTTATTTATTTATTTAGGTAATTTTCTAATTATCCCCTTTTTACTTTTCTGCTACTGTCTATACTACTACTATTACTACGATTACCACTATTACTTTAGTCTTAGTTTTATTTTTTATTTTTGTTATTTACTAATTTAGGTTATCCTCTTACTCTTCTTCTCTTACACTGCTGCTACTTCTACTACTACCCTTAATTTAGTCTTATACTTTCATTTATTTTTGTTATTTATTAATTTAGGTTATCCTCTTACTCTTCTTCTCTTACACTGGTGCTACTTCTACTACTACCCTTAATTTAGTCTTATACTTTCATTTATTTTTGTTATTTATTAATTTAGGTTATCCTCTTACTCTTCTTCTCTTACACTGCTGCTACTTCTACTACTACCCTTAATTTAGTCTTATTCTTTTATTGATTTTTGCTATTTATTTATTTACGTTATGCTGATCGTTCGCATCTAATACTGCTGCTACTTCTACCCCTTCCCTTTCTCTCCGTCGCATTCAGTTTTCTCATACGATCTTGAGCATCAAACAAACAAGCACGCAAGTCAGAAAGAGTATCAGAATTGTAGCATTACATAGATAAATCGCAATTCAAAATTGAAATGAGATAGCAGACACTAATCTGGTATTGGATATCAATCCGATCATCCAGGAATTACGGAAACATGCGATGAAATATTAAAATACACAAATGATTAAGAAATCGATCGCGGATCTTTTTGCAATGTAAGTAAGGAAAATATTGTTCGTAATAATCTTTCAATTTCCATTGAAATATACAGAAAATAAATATTCAAAATATTCTTTCTATTTCAATACGCATCTATTTGATAGCGAGAGAAACATTGTTGAAATGTCATGTTGGGATGAATACACGATGAATGTATGTGTATTGTGTGGATTGACTGTCTAAGCAGCGAAAATGTGGTTCTCACTGCGTGTGTAGTATTTGAGAGAGAACATTTTTAAACATTAAGGTTTTTGTTTCGTAAACAATGTCCAAAAGTAAGTTGTGGGTTTTCTTTGAATCTGATAATTCTTTTGTTTAAAAGCTCAAGAGTTATATTTATGAATGCCTCGATAATGTCAGAAAATGATGATGAAACGGTCGTAATTATTTTTAAATGAAAAAAACAGTTTTTACTTTTCATAAGGTCTTGTGTAGTTTCTGTCAGAAACTACTTTAGTTTGACTACTTAACCAATCTCTCTCTCTCTCTCTCTCTCTCTCTATATATATATATATATATATATATATATATATATATATATATATATATATATATACACATATATATATATTAGTAAGATTTTGAAAGGCTGTGGGCAATGCAAGTTCCGGGTAAGATGCAAGTTGTAAGGAACAAAAACAATAACAATAAATCGAATACGAAATATGACTTACTATTATATATATATATATATATATATATATATATATATATATATATATATATATATATATATATATATATGAGGATAAAAGGGAATGCAGTGAAGACAGGGTGTATGAAAAAGCCAAAAAGGAAACATGATTAAACATATCTTTACTTTTTCCTGAAAACGCTGGGTGATCCGAACGAAACCGGTACATCTCTCGTTTGATAATTTTTCCAATGTTTAATTTGTTTTATTTTTAGTCTCTTTCATTCATATATATATAGTCTAAAGAAGTCTTGAGTCATTTAAAAAAAAAAATGTAAAATGCAGTTTAAATTCCTAGACAAACTAACTAAATCCAAGATATTGTAGACTTAACATTCGTTGGAAAATTAATAAATGGAAAAATATAAGTAAAAAAAAAAGAAAAAGAAAAAGAGAAAAAAAAGGGGGGTTTAATTATCTAAGAGTGAAAAAAAACATGAGACCTTAAGCGTCTAATATTAACACGGGGATCATATATATATATATATATATATATATATATATATATATATATATATATATATATATAAGTAGCTTTCATTTATGACCATCAAGGAAACTATTGGTATTGACTGGGATGATGGTCTCATAAGAATAACATGAATCTAAAAAGAAGTTAATATTTTAGGCATACACTAAATTTAAACAATGAAATATATACGTCTTATAGACACCCATACAATATCCGATTATATATTAATAAACAATCAAACCATCTACCCACAGTTTTTAAACAAATCCTTAGTTTAATAGGCCATAGAGTAGACATTACTTTCAGCAGTATAAATATGTCAATTGTACCTTCGAGTTGACTCCCAAAGTTTTCCTATGAGTGTGTATGACTGCAAGGCAGCGTTATTTTTCTTTCTCTATCATGAGCTGTCTTCCCAGACAGATTAGCTTTATGTACCCAAAACACTGGCTGTCAAGCACCAGTTAACTCACTTAGTTATAGCAATGCCATCGAGCTTATGTCTAAGCCACACGAAAAGGCTAGGGGTGAACTTATACTAGCATCAATATGGAAAAACAACTCTAACCCTAAACAAACTGATAAAAATTTATTTCAGTTAATTATGGTGCTGGTGGGTATATTGAACAGCAGTTTATAGAAACATAAAATCCTGAAATGCGAGTTTTAATGGCGTCCAAGATGGCTACCGGATGTATTTAATGGCTATATCTCAGTTGCTTTCATAACTGTAAATGTTGTTTGGATATTTATATATACGTTTTAAAGTTCAATTAAATTAGTTATATTTCTATCAGTTAAGTATTTATAAACTAATTCATAAGAAGGCATCCGACAGTTATATCCCATTTACATAAATTAACCAATTGACACATTTGTTAGAAACTATTTCATGGATAAAAATAATATTACCAATGTGATAGTAGTATTCAGTTTTAACCTTACATTTGGTCAGAATTTCCAGATAATGTTACGTATAAAAAATGGATATTCTGAAGTTTCGTTCATTGACGTTTATTTATAAAAATGCTATTTCAGACTGATTATGACACCGAGAGAGAGCACAAGCGATTGTTAAAGAGATACTTGGACGCATTATTAGAAAAATAAGTTAAAGTAAATTATATTTTCATACGAATCCACCTGGAAAGTTATTGTCAAACCATATTTCACAAACCAGATCTATTAACCAATTAAATTATGTTGGCCTGGATATATTGTGACTTATTAGTAAAAGAAATTCATTAAGAAATGGTAATAGTAAAAAAAAAAAGAAGTAAGAGGTAATTTGGGGAGAATATCGGATGAAATATTGAACTGAATTCGATTTGTGTATTAATAGTTAATTAATAGCGTAAATGGTCGATGTAATCTTTTATGGGTTCAATTGAGAAAATAGTTCAACAGAGATGACCCCTCCGATAATTCAAGTGGATTCTTCCGTCTTTTTGTTTTGTTATTTGACAAGTCTCATTCTTATATTATTTGAATTATTCAGATTATTGTTCTCATCTGGGATGTTGTACTCACAACGGTTTGGCCGATGTAACGATCGACCTTCTTCAGGTGTTTTTATTCGAACACGAGAATCTTTATGTCGAACACGATGGTTGGTACAAGTTTTAAGTAATTTTAATTAAATTTTTCGTATCGCCTCTACTGGGGATTGATACTTAAACTTCCAGAATAGTGTCACTTGGAACTGATTATTACTTAGCACTTTATCCGTGGCGCAAGATGCTTCTTAAGAAAGTCAGAGGTTACATCGGTCGAAACGTTGTGAAGATGACATTCAACATGAGAACTATAGTCCGAATAATCACAATAATACAAAGTATCAATCTGCATCTAAAAAATCGAAATAAGAAGTATCAATCTGCATCTAAAAAATCGAAATAAGACTTATTCTTTTTCATTATTTCAAGTTCAGGTATTTATTCACTCTCGAAACGAAATCAAATAAATCGGCATTCATCAACAGCTGGTGCAGCTGGCTTCACCCGGGGGAGGACATTTCTAGAGAATATTGAATTGTAAAAGCATGTACAGGGTGGGCAAAAATAAGGGTCCTATTTTTAAAAATTCATAACTTTTTTATTTATTGATTTTTCTTTTTTTAGAATAAGTAAAGGACCCCTTCCGAAGCAAGCATGAGCCGTATTAGCCCTAAGGAACGTACCCTCATTTAGAAAACATTATTTTTGCTTGAAAAACTCAAAACAGTGTAAAAAACAATACTTTAGTTTTTGTAAGTTTTAAGAAGTGTTTTTCGGCTAAAATTTGTTTTGTTTATTTCAAAAAATCTCGGAAGGGTCAGTCTACACACACATAAAGTTTGGTGAGTTTAACTTTTATTTTGTGGAAGTTATTCAAATTCAAGTTATTCAAATTTAAAGATAGGACCCTTATTTTGGCCCACCCTGAACCCGGTCAGAGCAGATGACGACGTTAGGTTTTCGCAGTTCTCTGCAGAGAGGTGTCGACATCTTCCCACATACAACGCCTGGTATTCTCAAATGGTCACCCAAATCAAGTCACCCTCTTTACAGAACGAATCTATTGGGTAAGCACCGGTTAAGTGCACAATTACTCGACCATGTGACAGATAGCATTGGGTTGCCTGGTTCCAGTAGCATTCTATGAACGATCTGACAATATTCATAAAATACTGATAGACCTATCGTAGACGAATACTTCAACTGGTAATGAAATCATTAATTTCGAAAAATGAGTAAGGAGTGTCATCGTCATAATTTCGATCAAGCAGCGTATTCAATCTTTGAATTGGTTTGTTGCTGCGCCAATGTTAGACATTCAAAACGGCAAAAGCAATTATTGTCTGCCGTTCTCATGGGAGAGGCTTTACGCGGAGACATCAATCATATAATGATGTCGTCATTTAATATATATGTTATCTACATTGTTCGTCCTATCCAGACCTTTGACCGAAAAGCTACTGTTTTTTTAATTTTTTTTAATGTTTACTAAAAAGGAGTCACCACTTATCAAGGCCAGATGCCACTCGAAGATAAGGGTTGATTAGATGGAATAATTGTCAGAATCAAGTTCGAATATTTGTGGGGACGGTTCCAGATAAGAATCTGTTTACATTGCCTGTGAAAACGACCAAATTGTAATCTGCAGGGAAGCAGTCCCGCGGCAATGTCTTTCATTGTGAATAAACTCCCTTCGTGCAAATTTCGCGTGATGCTGGGAACACTGAGGTAGAAAGGAAAAGTTTGTCTTTGATGTGGCAGAAAAAACTCTTTTTATAATTAATTAGAAGAATACCTGTCTCAGGACGGGTAAAATTAATTCTCGGAACGAAATAGTTTTGCACCACTGTTTATGTCCCCTTACGAAGATTAAAATCAAGATATGTTATTATTATTATTATTATTATTATTATTATTATTATTATTATTATTATTATTATTATTATTATCAATAATAATAATAATGATAATGATAATAATAATAATAAGCTAAGTCAATTTCATGTTCGTACGTACGTTATCACCCTCAACCATATTTTTAAAAGATGCGATCGCGCAATTGTTGAAGATGCGATGCAAAAAGTTTTTTGTTTTTTTTAAATTCCATCTATGTGTAGAACGTGAAACTATAGTACACTTTCTTAGACTTCTGGCTAGCATCAAAGTGTAGAACTTGCTCAGTCAAAAGATAGTACTATAATATCGTGGGGCCCACATTTTCGCCGGACGTCCATAGAATGGAAATATATCACAACATTTTACAAAAGTTTTGGAGATAGACCCCCATAACCATATATATTCTGAAACTACATTAACAAATGTACTTTTATAAGTAGGTTTCAGTTTGAACAACGGTGGCACAATTATATCGTGGCATCGTATATCACAAACTCTTACAAGTGTTTTTTGGAGATAGACCCCATACGCAATATACAAGCGATCAATGATACAACTGTGGAATGTCCACAGTCCAATAGTAATAATATAATGATACTAAACCTTATGTCTAGAATCCTGATCTAATTTTGATAAAAATACATTGCATGATTTCGAATCTAGAAAATGTCTAAAATTAAAAGCTTAAGAGGACTTAAAAAGAAATTTAATTTCAAAGAATATTGCTTAATTGGTGTCTAATTACTATGGATCAAATTTGATGAAAATCTGAAATATTTGAATTTTTCTAAGTAAGATTGTATCTATATAATTCCTCCTAAAATCTATTTACCCACTTTGCATGAAAATAAATGAAACTAAATATAATCCACACTTGGATCTCTTACGTCGAGCAGCTGTGTTTCAAAATTCATTATAGGTGGTTCATTACAGTAGGAGTAAATCCTGCACAAACAAATATATAAACATATACAATTACTTAACATTATATAAATAGAGAGTATTTTTTTATAGAAGGCCATTATAATGCGCAGAAGACGATACAAAGAACACATAGAAGCATACAAACTATATAGTAAAAGGGTGTACTATTAAAGTGTTAACTATTACAACTTGTGTTAGTTTAAGTTTTGTTTTTTAGAATGTCACTGTTTTCCCTGTGGATTTTGGTGAGTACACCACCAGCTAGTGTTTATTTGGTTGAACAATATCCACCGGGAGAAATTAAAAAGGTAAGCTATTAACAGGATTATTATGGACAATGAATCAGTGGGTGACCTTTCGGGCAAATTTTACCTGCGTAGGAGCCACCAGTTTGCCGGAAATTACGCCATACGATTTCGTGAGGACGTAATATTGCGAGCAGTTCGTTGGGTAGCTTCAGATCCAACAGACGTATTGTTCGATATGTAATGACGAGCATTAAGATTAACGAATCAATGCGCTTCTAAATAAGACTCTCTCGCAATCTCCGTTTTCTTTACCGACACTTTCAGACTAAAGACGACCATCGCTGAATAAATCATCTTTTTTATGTAAGAACGGATTCAGTTGATTGATATAATATAAAATAGTATAAGCAGAATTCAACCGACTTTTGATTGCAGCTGCGAGATTGTCTACAGTCATGCCAGGTTACTTTCGCACGCGTTGGCCCCAGAACGCCGTCTGAAGAAAAGCAAGACAGAAAGTGTATTATTGATAACAATTTGTAAATCAGTACACACATACACAAAACAAACAAATGATACGAGGTTGCAGTGTAAGAGGAAATAAAATGTTTAGAAACACGATTTCTCTATCCGTGCGCTTTTCTAAAATAGAACAATAAAAAAATGTTTTTTAAATCATAGCTGAGTGTTGCATAATGATAGGTTGTTTCATTTTTGTAGAAGTTGCCACCCAGAAAATGTGGTCAACGGGATATATAAATGGTTGTGCATGATGAGGTTAACAGGTGGCCCATGCGACAAACCTCGATTGTTCCTTATTAAGTACATTTTTTAGTAATCCAAGTTCCGTTTGGTTTTAGGTACACGAAGGAAGTCAGTCTTCGGAGCTTATCAAGACAAGGGGCTTCCTCAAAGAATTTCTTCATTTCAACTGAGGCAAAATGGGGATCCGAGCGTTTTGAGTAAAAGGAGAGAAGCTTTGTTTTTAAAATGTTAAAACAAACAAGCCACCTTTTCCCAATGGTATTTTTATACTACTACTACTACTACTATTACTAAAGCACATCTTGTAGATGCTCCTTGTTCGGTCATTAGTATCGCACTGCTTTCACTACGGTTTCAAGTTTTAGCTCATGAGAATGATTCTACCGGCAACCTTATTATTACCCTAAGGCCTTCTCTTTTTTTCATTTTGCTTCAGTAAGTTCTTAGAAATCTATGGGATCCTTCCTGGGGATAACACTTGATTTCTTCATGAGATACATAGATATCCGAGTGTTCATTTAATTTTCTCTGTAAACCTCAGAGCTTGAGTTAGTAAAGCAATTGGGAATAGTACTTCCCTTCTCCCCAGTTGACCATCTATGTTATAGTTTATATTTATTGTGGTCGTTTCTTCACCTTGCCGGATTCCGGGACAAGAATTCATTTGGTCTGGTAGAGTATCCACCTTAGTGCTGTTATTTGATGTAACATCACTTGGAGAAGGTCCACCATTCTTTGTATGAGCCAATGCATAGTTGTGTTGAGGGGATCTTATTTGGGCTTCGAATACTATGTTATTTTGAATATTTGGTCAGGGTTTACTTGTAGGTAGAAGTACCATAATGTCTGAACATCCTGACCAGCCCCTGTAGAAGGATCCTAAAGACATTTGAGGACGGTGTCTAGTAGGCATTCACGACATCCTGCTACGTACTACATAAACATTTCAAACCGAATTGACTGTTTAAAAATCTATATGTGACAAGAACACTCATCATAATCCAATGGAAATCGTTCCAGCAATCCTATTTCCTTTTCTTAGCAACATACCATAAAACCACAATGAAGAGAAATCTTCAAAACGAAGCATCTATATTCACTGCAGAGACTATAGCTATCGATCTAGCACTCAATATAATTTCAGAGGAAAGCACCAAAAACTTTATCATCCTTACAGATTCTCTATCAGTCCTATTATCTATAAAAAATCAAAAACAAGAAAATCCACTTACAACAAAATTATTAGAAAAAATCAATATCCTTTTAACCACTAAAAACATTATTCTTGTCTGGATCCCCAGCCATGTGGGGATCAAAGGCAATGACAGGGCAGATTCAGCTGCAAAAAAA
Source organism: Sepiola atlantica (assembly GCA_963556195.1). Taxonomy (NCBI): domain Eukaryota; kingdom Metazoa; phylum Mollusca; class Cephalopoda; order Sepiida; family Sepiolidae; genus Sepiola; species Sepiola atlantica. Next base: position 104,897,264 of record OY744522.1, on the reverse strand, counting down.
TCTTCTCACCTTCCAACTAACAATCTTAAGATCCCACATACTGATCTTAGACCCCAGATAAAAACATACATATAGGAAAAATGGCAACTGCGGTGGAATCAGCAAGAGGACAGCAAATTATACTCAATCAAACCTAAACTTAGGGAACGATGTCCGGACATCAAGAGATCACGCCGAGAAGATGTGATACTGACTCGACTGCGCATAGGACACACCAACTTTACTCATTCTTATATACTTAATGGAGAATCGGCGCCAGAGTGCATCCCATGCCAGGAGACACTCACAGTAAAACATATCCTAGTTGGGTGTGATGACCTCTCCCCAACTAGAAAACTATATTATACAGAAAGCAGTATGGAAGACCTGTTCGAAAAGGTCAACTCAGCAAATATTTTAGCATACCTAAGAAAAGTAAATTTATATAAGAAAATTTAAGGAAATTTAAAGTTACCCAAATATACTTATCCATATATAAATACAACATTTAATTTCTTAGTTCGATTTTATAAAAAAGGGAGGAAAGGCTAAAAAGGTCTCTCCCTTCCCCCCAATAAAAAAAAAACTCCGGCATTAAATGACCACATAGGTTGATATGCCGCAAAACCAACCAATCCAATCCAATCCTTTTCTTAGAATAGTGCTTGTTTCATTGAAGATATCTGGTTCAAACATAAAACTCGATCAGCCATCAGATAGTGAGATTCTATTCCTGAAAACACAACTGCGAACAATCCGCCACCGAAACAACCCAATAAACTCAATGTCTTAATCACTCGTTAACCAACTAAAAAAAGTATACCTAATATACGCAACACTACTACGAATACATAGACGCAATGCGTTCGTTAACGATTAATTTTAAGTGAGAGTATTCTGAATGACAAAATAATATACAATTGTTACTACAGACAATAAGTCTTACTCCCACATAGACCCATGTCGTTACGTTTAAAAGCAACATTGGTTAACTTTTTAAAAACAAAAACATGCCCCAAAATACTCGGATATCATTAGACAGTTTAATAAGTGAAAAACTTCAGACCCGAAAATGGATCAAAGCGCGAATATTTTAAAGCTTAGAAAACTGTTAATTTTATGCACTAGTAGTAGTAGTAGTAGTAGTAGTAGTAGTAGTAGTAGTATCATTTTATCCTCCTATTACACATTAGCAATCAACATAATACTAAGCCTCTAATAATCTTGATGGCGTGTTTGCTTGTTTGTTTTAACATTAAATGTTTTGGATGGCGGAGGAGGGCAACTGAGACAATAAGTAATGGGGAATGGAAAAGTTCAGGGAGGAGAATAGACAGAGTAATAAGGGGTGGCCGCAGCAGGAGAGTAAGATGATGAAGTAAAATAATAAATGACGTACATAAAGAATCAAAAGGAAAACTTAACAATGACAATAGTACAAGATTTAACTTGAATAAGATAATAAAAAATAAATCAAAAACGGCACGTGGTTGCAGGGTAAGGGAATGTGTACAGACGTAATGCGTTTATACGTGCGTATGTCAACTATATTGGAAAAGGCATGCCTGGGCGTTACATAATGATCGCTTGTTCGGTTCTGTTATAAGTTGCCAGCAAGAATGATGGGTCAACTGGGTATATCGACGTCTGTGTTTAGCATGTGGCCGGGCGACCAACCACTGATGTTCCCTCTAAAGGAACAATATTAAAAAAGCACCTGCTGTAACTTTTGATGGGTCTTTACAAACATGCCGCAATGCAAAAAGCGCGCTATCATATAATTTAGCAAAAACAACTTTTGACATCGATACCACTATAGTGAAAATCTTTTAGAATCCGGATAGATATTATCAGTAATATAGGGCATCTTATGAGGATGTTATTGTTGTCTTTTATACTATTTAGTAACGACTTGCAAAGGCCAAAAGCCATTCAAGGATAACGGTTAATCAGATTCTTAGCTGAACGACGAAAACCACCATGAGAAGATTGAAAAAGATATACGTAATTTGACTATTTAAAAAGACACATCGACAAGTGTTTGTTGACATTGGACTTGAATACGCTCATGTTGTAGTATGCACGGAAGCAGTCGTGTGGTAATGTATACGATAAAAATTAAAAAAATATTTTCCTTTCAGAATTCTTTTAAATATTTAATACGCAATGCATATTTCGACAGGAAATCGCTTAACATTATGTTCCCTATCTTGTCATTCAAATTCCAGAAGTACACGTATCCAGAAAAGTTTTTCTACGCATAATTTAACAGTTATTTTCTAATTATATTTGTAGGTTAATATTTAGCTATGCTTTAAATCATGTTTTACATACAACAACGATGATTATCTAATGTTGCGATCACGGGACTAAAACTTGAAACCTCTGAAAACCTATGTAGGCCGATGCGTCGGATCACGTCTGGGCGGATCCTGTGATGAATTCTCCTGCGGTTGTTAGTCCGGATGCATCGCCATTAATTACGATTATCTAACACGGATGATTACAATACAGAGATTTGGTTCTTTCTTAATTCCTTATTACATTGCCGGGATAGAGAGGGGAGCACAGCGTGGAACTATGTTCAGTCATCAGCAGCAAACAACTATCATTTTTTACAATATCAAGTCTTGATTGAATAAGAATCTTAATACAGAGATTTTATTTCAGCCAATCGAAAGCGTAGAAAACATACACTTTCACACTTTAAAAAAAATAGACATTGGAATATTGATGTGATGTTCTGAGAGCCAGTCAATTGATACTTAAACTAAGACCAACAGATATTTCACACAGTCTACCCGAAAATCTTCCAATGTACGTATTACTTCACTTCACCGACGGCAACCGATTCTGAATCACTAATGCTAATCTACTGCTAATCTCGTACGCCTATCTAACAAGCTACTCCTTTTACGAAGCCAACTTCTTTTCAGAGTTCGTATAAAACTGTTTCTTACCAGTAACTGCATATTTTGCCATTTTTCAGAATCCCTTGTCTGTCGTCAATAAAACGTAATTTATTTTTGTATGAATCGACTTTGTGATTCTTATTGATATTGCCTTCTATCTAAAATAGGAACAGCTATCTATCGCTACATATTTAAAACAGGTCTTCCCTACTCACTCCCTAAGCGAGATTTAACTCTAAAATGTCTCCCGAAATCCTTGATGACATCATGTGACTCAAGTATTTTTCTATGTCGGTCTTTCTGTTTCCATATATGCTAAATGTGACTTATTTATCTTTTTAACATTAACTTTTTCGGGCTATCTTCGGTTCAAACAACACCAATCCTATATAAATAAATAGCCGTGGTGCAATAGCTACTGTAAACGTGGCGTACTGTGTTCGAGTTCTGATAAGGCTATTGCACCACTTTCACTAATATCCTTGGTGAAGGTATGACCCCATATGTTCTTCCCTTCTACTATGGCTTAAGTAGAAAGGTAAACTAGATTTTCCTTGGCCCTTCCGTTCTGATACTACACTTCATCTTTTCTGTTCGCGATCAGTGACTGAGGTAATTTGAACCCAGAGTTGCACTTTTAGGGTAGCTAAATTTTCCCACATCAAAAACTGACCTTGTGTCTTACTTTGCCCTCGTGGCGAGGCAAGTAAATAAGGACTGAACTCTCAAACCTTCGTAAAAACTCAGAAATAAAATCTGTTGTGATAGTTCTGGGAATCTATTACTCCTAAAAACCTGCTCCGGCCTTAAAAAAAACAACAACAAAATTGCTTCAAGAGATATAGTTGCTAACATTTAACTATGAAGACGATGCTAAAGAGAATCAGAAGATCAATAATACAGGGCGCTCAATGAAGATCGATTTCATAAGACGACAGCCTTTTACTTGTCGCAGGCAAATTCTTAGTCTTATGTAAAGGGTAAATTAATGAATCTTTTTTGTAGTTGATTTTTTTAAGACTATTTAATAAGCATCAACTTGGGAATAAAATCGAAATTCGCTCGTATCTTTTATAGATG
>OY744522.1:104875793-104890793 GCA_963556195.1 Sepiola atlantica | reverse complement strand
GGCAGTTAAAATGCTTCCAAACTTATTTAAAACGTAGTAATTCATTATATTTTTAATTTTTAATTCGTTTTAGTACTGTACGGTATGGCCTGTTTTATTTCAGCAAATAATCGATTAATAGTAAATAATAAATGTGATGCGTAAGTAAAATAACACCCACGCATCGGCACACAGGCACACACACATACAAATACATTCGAGGAGTGTTCACGCAATGTTATTAATATAGAAATTTAAAACATTACATAAAATTAAGTATAACTTCGACGCAACTCGAAACCGCAATCACTTGTTAAGTAGGCCACAAATGTATAGATTTCTTCACTGATATTATCATTTCACTCATTAAGACTGATTGTAGCAAACCTCATTTCTTTTCTTTCCTTTAAACCGGTTGCAAATATTGTATTTTCCCTATTTTTAGGTAAAAATAAGAATTGTTTTAAAAATGACACTGTGGCAGGAGACGATATATTCACTTTTGTTGTACTTTATTTGTAAGATAACATATACATCAAGTTAGAATACCACAGAAAATGTATTTAAAAGTGTTAGCCAATCATAACGCGTCATTATCGAATTGAGAACAAAAATGGTCATGTTTTCAATGAATGAAATAAAGAGAAAGAATCGAAAAGTATAAACATTTATTTAGTTTTTTTAGTAAATAGAATAAGTAAATGAAAATGATTATTTATGCCTTAAATAAAATCATGGTTATTTCATTTTGTCATCGAAAGCATATCATGTGCCCAAGTATTCGTGAATAGATTGTGAAAAGAGTATTTTTCTAGTATATATATTCTAGTCCCAAGACGTGCCAAATTAATTAAACAAACAGAAAAGTTTTGAACCACTTTTATGTCCCCTTGTTTCAAGAATGCCTATTCCAATGTTAATCAACCCCCATTGCATGATTTTGATTCGAGAAAATGTCTCAAATACAAGATTTGAGATTAAGAGGTCGAAAGAAGAAATTGAAATTCAGGGAATTATGCTTAATTCGTGCCTAATGACTATGGATCAAATTCAATGCGAATCTAATATATTTAGATTTTCAAATGGGAGGTTGTGCCCATATAATACACCCTAAACAAAAAAAAATGAAATTTGGGGATATTTATTAATTGATGTCTATTAGCTATTGTTAAACTTTACAAAAATCCGAGGTATCTGACTTTTCACGACGGGTCTCCACACCCTTTTTCACTCATTGCATCAAACTAAATTAAACTAAATTAAACTAAATATAACCCACATTATCCACCCCATACAGATAGCAGATGTGTTTCAAATTTCATAATGATCATTTAGTAAGTTTAGGAGTGAATCATATACATACAAATATATAAACATATTAACTTACCCAACTAGATCTCTTGATTGTATATTATTAAAACGTTAAACAGTAAGTTTCAGGTTTATTCAAAAGAAAGAAATTAAAGAAAACAAGCCGCGCATGCGTGGTCCCCCTCTGTATGTGACTCGATGTGGCGAGTGTAAAATGCAATAAATTTGGGCAATTTGGGGCATTTTTGACCCCCATTGTACTCCCTGGGGGCGCGAACCAGAATTGTTCTGAGGTCAAGGATGCTCATTTTATATACAGAACAATTGCCTCTACATTTTGGCCAAGTTTCAGAAAAATTAAATGGATGGATCAAACGTTATGGAAGAAAAGGGTCATTCTTTGTAATTTTGGGGGATTTTGACCCTCTGGGGGCGCGAACCAGATTTTTTCCTAGGTCAGCGATACTTATTTTCTATTAGGAATAATTGCCTCCACATTTTGGCCAAGTTTCAGAGAAATTGAAAAGATGGATGAAAAGTTATGGGGCAAAAAATGTCATTTTTTTGCCATTTTGGGGCCTTTTGACCCCCTGGGGGGGCTAACCAGATTTTTTTTCAAAAATCGGAAAATGTCACTTTTTAACCTGACAAAAGTTACAACTTCATGCAAAATTTCAGAGAAATTCAATGGATGGTTGCGGAGAAAAATCTGGACGGACGGACGGACGGAAATGCCTCAAAACATAGGTCCCCCGATTTTATAAATCGGGGGACCAATAAATAAATTGATATTTCTGATTTTTTATAGGATTGATATTCTAACTACTGTTCTAATCTCCAGTGTTTTTCTCACAACGTTTCGGTAAAATCATATAAATAAATTTGTATAAAAAAATTACCAAAATGTTACTATTTATGTATATGAATAAATGTTACTTTTTACCGCCTGATTCTCCAGATTAACCTCTATATGGAATATTGCTCTTAAAAAGAAAATAGCACACAAGCTATAAAGGTAAAAAAATGAGAGTACACCAATATTTACGGTAATTCATCTGCGAGTGACATTTGGCAGGCTTTTTTGAAGTGCATGCTTATGCACGTTTTCGCCAGTCATACTGCGTGTGTACAGTAAGTGTATCTTACTTAATTGTTTCACGATGTCGATAGGTATAGTGAGGGTAGATGTGACTAAGGAAGCATAAATGCTGCCCATGTCTTCTAAATATGACTAAATAATGAAATATAGATCAGGATTAAATATAAAGAAATTGTATTTTATTTTAAGAACACAGACCAATATTTGTCATATAAATTATTATGAAAGAGATTATTCTATCTACTTTTATTTAAAAAAAACGTTATTTCGGTTAAAGAAATAAAGAACAACTCTGACTTTAATTTATACATATATAATATTGATGAATTTGTCGCGTGTGTGACAAAGAAATCGTATTTTCAATATGATAAAATAAAGTAAAATTGTAGTATATAAATACACATGGAAAATGAAACAGGAAAAAACAAGAGATATTTTTTATATATTCATTAACGTTTTCGTCTTTATTGTAAGACTTCCTCAGGATGATAATTTGAAGAAAAATGTCATGCAAGTACATAAAAATTATGGGTTGACATGATGGGCTGATAAGGAAAAGCAGTAACCGTGGCTACTGTGATATTTTTGGATGTAGTCAGGAAAATATAGTACAATGTTACCGTTTCTATCTTTAATCTATGGATTTTCAAAAATGTTCTCTTTTCATCAGAGGAAATTCGACAGATAATGTCGAATTTACTCTGATGATAAGAGATTATTTTTGAAAATACTGTAATGCAAACATTTGAAAACATACAAAATTAAAAGATATTAAAATATAAACAATTTAAATCGTTTTACATATGCAAGAAGCATAGAAGTTTGCTTAATCAAATCCGAAAATTCAATGTATGAAGCAAGCGTACGGCGATGGGGTGAAGGTAATCCAGACATCCGAAGGTGTGAAAGATTTTATTCTGGGAGATTGAGGTTTTCTAAATCCAAGTTAAAGTTCGTTGGCAGTGAATATCCATAATGTTCTTTTTGACGATATAGACTGGCGACAGAGTAAACTCCTTGTGGCACATGGAGGTAAATTTCTTTTTTAATGGAAATCGCCCCAGACAAGTCAGGAAGCTACTTGATGTAAGGAGCTAAAGAAATACTACTTCAAAGTCAACAACTAGCCTAGATAAGGGTTAGATAGATAAATTCCGATCTAGAAAACAGCAAGTTTGTAATGAAATGTGAGGACTTTATCGAGCCCTGATAAATAGATTTTTGTTCGCCACGTCTTCGGGATGACGTCTGGCGTCCTAGCGCTGACTGTCATTTTACTGAACCGGGTGGACACAGTTGGTGAGGCAAGACTTTGTAATGAGAGAAATAGAAAGAGAAAGAGAGAGGTGTAAAGACTGTCTGAATATACCAGAATCTCTTTTTCTTTTTGGGGAAATCACCTCTCCATAATTTGGTCAGGTTGACAGGAAAACAAAACATTTTATGATAAAACAATACCATTAGTGAAATGATATTCAAATATAGGTGATGTGGATGAACAGGAGATGGATAGGTCGGGTTGGAGAAGGTTCTCGAAAATAGTGTCTGGTTTCCGTACCCCCAATTCACGCCTTGAGTCTTGTATCATTGCAAAGGTACGATAGAGATAGCCCACCAAATTACTCTAACTGTACTAATTGCATCGAAGCACCTTGTAACAATTTTGCAGTTAAACTTAACTTTAGTTAACTGAACAATTTTGATATATCAGGTTACCTTCCTTTCTGCTGCATAGACGCAGACGAACATATGCACGTTCTTGAGTCTGTATACGCAATACCGTTCCCTTAACTAGTGAACTTAGCCAAGAATACGAAGATCAGGCCTACATGTTCTCTATCATTCCTCCTCAACTCAGGATTGTTCCCTAAGTTACTATGTCTCCGATAGTATCGACACACAATTTCCTTGTATCCGAATGCTCAAATCCATGCGTTTGGAGACTAATGTTCACCACAGAGATTGTCTCGGTTTCTCAAGCTCCCCAGACCCAGCTGGTCGATTGCCTATTCTCTTGGCTGCTCGACCTGTTTATTACAACACGGTCATATAGTTCACTCGGGAATGCTGATCACCTCGTAATAATGGTTGATATATAAGCCCCCGACCCAAAACAAAAGCGGCGTTACTAAAACCAACTGGATATTAGTTATGGCTCTGTTTAGGGGCCGGAATTAGAATACAGACATGGGGTTTCGGCAAAACAAATATATTGGAGAAAAGTATATACAACAGAGGAACAAGAGAAGCAGTATGTCAGTACTAACTGCCAGTGTAGACAGGAGTTGGCCTCACGCTGAGAAGCCGATGCTTCCAGCACTTATTGAGAATGGATGAGTCCAAATGTTCCTTATACGTACGGAATATGGATGAGTCCAAATGTTCTTTATAGGTACGGCACCATAACACCTTCCCAAGCCTTACGTCTTCAGGAGTATTAATACCGTTTCCTTTTTGGATTGATTTCGATAAGATCCGGAGACTTCCGTTTTCTTTTGGATTGACGCTTTTCTGGGGCTGATTGGGGTACTGATATGTCAAAAGTATCGAATATGATGTCCATAACTTCTTCTTCTACCTGGTAAGAGCTGTCAGTGTCATACGACAGTCGCTATCTAATTTGATTTAGGTGTCTCTTATGAGAGAACTGAGCTCCTTGAGTTATGTAAATTATATTTATAATTCTCTTTTTTCTCTAACAACGTATTATTTTCAAACATCTTGAAATATACCCTGTCCCCTGGGATGTATCGCTTTTTTGGTACAATGGAGGCCAGAGCTTTTTTGGTCTGTTAAAGGAATAATTTGTCAAAAATGGATCTCATTTTTTGCACAAACATCATCTCTGCGGGAGTTAATGAGGATGGTATGTTAACGTATGGCGTTATCCTGTACACTTGTAAAAACGGCTGCAGGGACGTTTCCGTTGGATTGCCGCGGGCTTTTTCAGGGCTCTTTTTAGAGTGTCCACAAAGCGTTCCGCTGGCCGTTTGACCTAGGATTATACTGGGGAGTCGTGATGTGTCTGATCTGAAAGATCGCACAGAACTCTTTGCAGTCGGAGGACGTAAATTTTGTACCGTTGTAACTGACCAAACAATCGACCATCCGAAAACGGGCGAACAATTCATGCAGAAAGTGTATTGTTACCTCCGTGGTGGGGTTTTACATCGTAACATTTCGGTCCACTTAGAAAAACTATCGACTACAATTAGATAGTAAAATCCCTTCAATGGGCCAGAAAAATCTACGTGTATCCTTGACCAAGGTCGGTATTTTCTTGACCACGGACTATGTTTGCTATGAGGTGTCTCTGCCGCCAAGGCAAGCCTCTATACGTATTTACGACGTTCTCAATCCTCTGATTTATTCTAGGCCAGTACACGAATCTCCGCATCAAACTCTTCATTATGTTTTTCCATGAATGGCCAACGTGAAAATCCATCAGGAATCTCTTTTGTAACTTTTTTGGAATCATGACTCTTTCGTTGTACATGAATACATCGTCGCATAATGCAAAGCTGTCTATAAACTGTAGGCCCTTATCAGCCAGTCATGATCATACTAATCGCGCCACGACCTGATCTAAAGCTAATTTGCCATTCTGGAATAACAGAGAGGCACACCCACACAGTGAGCCAGTTAAGCAAGATCTTTGAAAATACCTTACCCATCGCTTCAAGACGGCTTACACCAAAGGCATATCGATTTTTTGTGTATAACGAGATCAAAGTTGCGTCTATCTAGTCCTGAGGTACAGGGCATTCATCCATATGTCAGATATTAAATAGTGGATTTTTTTAGCGATCCTGTCACCCTCAAAACAGATAACCTCAACAGGGATGCCATCAAGGCCAGGTGCCTTCCCGATATTAATATCCTTGATAGTATTTTAAATCTTACCGAAGGTGGGGTGGTCCATCATCACATAGTCTATAGCCACCTGCGGCAGAGATTGATGACATCATCATCAACCACTGAAGAATTATAGAATAGATCCGTGAAATACTCAGTCCACCGTTTCATAATATCTTCGGTACTTTTATGGAGAAGAGATCCATCTTTGGACCTGAGTCGCACCATAGATGAGGATTGTGGTTCGAAAACATGCCTAATAAAGTGCTAAATGCTTTTCATATCTTTCCTATCATATACCTTCTATGTTTTGTCAGAAATATCCAGCTACAATTGCTTTTTCATTTTACGAATATTGCGCTGAAGTGCCGAATTTGCATTCTTGAAATCTTGCTATAGAGAGTCACGGTCTTTTCGGGTGCACTGGTGTATCGTTGGTACAGCTTGTTTCTCTCTTTCAGAAAGTTGTATATCTTGTAGTCATTGTCATCGAACAAGTCATAGTGATTCCGCTTATTAAGTCCTAAAACCTCGATGCTGGCCTTGAAGACCACAGTCCTGAAATAGCTCCATGTACCATCAAACTCTGCACTCTTGAGCGCGATTGAAGATCGCCACGTGCACTTATGTACTATAGTATGGATACATCAATGTGCTTGGGAACTTCTACTTCTTGAGAGCGAGATTAACGCAGGACATGAAGCTTTAGTTTACCACGCACAAGCTTGTGGTCTGAACAACACTCTGCACCCGAATAACCCTTACATCTTGGAGGTCTTGCATTCGCGTGATAATATAATCGAGGATGTGCCCATGCTTAGATCGTGGGTGGATCCAAGTTGCCTTATGGGTAGCCTTCTGATGCGATAAAGTGTTGCAGATGACGAGATCAAATTCAGTGCAGAACTGGAGATGGTAAAATCCATTGCAATTCACGCTCCACACTCCATATTTACCTACTGCATTCCATGTTTCATGATCTGTCACCACTCTGGCGTTGACGTCCCCGAGAAAGTAACATTAAAATAGCATGATATCCCCCTCGTCACTTCTAATGGTTGGAACATACACCGAAATGACAGTCATAAAGCGGTTGCAGCCCAATGGTATACGAAGGTGCATAATCCTATCACTAAAGCCATTGGGCAGCTCAATTCTATTGACTAACTCTGTACGAACGGCAAAGCCCACTCCACCTATTCAGCATTCTCCCTTCCGGTCTACCCTTCCAGAAGTACGTATAATGCCTAGTTCCTTCGCAACTATACCAGTACGTCTCTCAGGATTCATAGACTTATTGCGACTAGGAAGTGTCCGAACATTCTAAGTGCCTAAAGATAGCTTGTCTATTTCTCTTTTTAGTGGTTTGTTTTCCCGTTGCTAGTGCGAACAGCCGATCCTGGCGTCATATGTTTATCGCCGTTGGTCTTGTAGGTATATCTGTACATGTAGATGGTCATGATGTGCTCCTGTACGACACACATACCACGCCCTCCTTCTACAAAGCCTGGTTTTAGTGACAATCCTAAGCAAGATCACTGAGAAAAGATGTAGAGCGCAGGTTTTATATCGGAGTTTCCGTTTCCTAGATAGACAATTTAACAAAATCTACGGGTCCAACTCGGGTCCGTCTCGCCGATTAGGGTAGAATCGAGCCTGGGTACTATACCAGATATTTCTACGCCAGCTAAACACACACACACATACACACACACACGCACATATATATATATATATATATATATATACATATACATATTTGTACATGTGTGTACATATCTGTAAAGATAATATATATATATATATATATATATATATATATATATATATATATATATATATATACCCCCACGCACACAAACGTGTACAACCGTTATATATATATATATATATATATATATATATATATATATATATATATATATATATATATATATAATCCCGGGTTTCGAATCGCATGACCAGTAGTGAATAGTGATATCTCTATGCCGATGAGTCCCGATTATTAAGGACGAAACGTATACGTACATAGATAATAAACAATAACAAATATTTCTTATTTGTAGCTCCTAGAAAACCCCGTCTAGAAGAGCACTGTGAGTGTAGTATTAACACAGCTTGATGTCGCTAGCTTTAAATGTATCGTCCCTTTCATTAAAAAGAGTCGAACGGTCTATGACGTCAACCCGCCGCATAAAGTGTTAAAATTATCACCGTTTACTCGCTGTTCAACATTGGCCCAGTGATTCAGGCGTCGGGATTTGAGTTGCAAAATACTCGTAATCCGAGTTTTCGAATCGCATGACCGGTAGTGAATAGTCATATCTGTATGCTGATGAGTCCCGATTATTAACGACGAAACGTACACGCACATAGATAATCAACAATAACAAATATTTATTATATATATATATATATATATATATATATATATATATATATATATATATATGCATAGACTCATGAGAAACTGTTCCTTTATGCATATTCTTACCCAGCGTCGACGTCTACATCAACAAGTAGTATGTAAGAAAGTGCATTCCTGTTCATGTGAGCGGCTTCCCCTCCCGTAGCCAATTTCTTCTCCACTCAGCCTCGTTGTGATATCACGGTTAAGAAATCACATCCGGTTTAACCCGGCCATTCATCAGACTAGTTTCGCCTGTCACAAGATGGTGACGCTGGTTACATCTCATGAATAACGACGTATCCGCCGCCTCCTCTCGGAAAAAGCAATGTTCCCTTGTTTATAGTGTTGTAGCCATTATTGATGTTTTTCTTGTTTTGTTTTGTTTCAGGCCGGCTTTATTGCTGTCTTGTGTTCGACAAGTGGAATTAAGGGGTGAATTAAAGTTGTATTAGATTCGCCGAGATGAAGAGCGTCTCTAAACGTGAAAAGGCGGAAGACCGGGAGAATGAACAAGACCGAGGAGGAGGGGAAGTTTTCTTCTCTTTTACGATATACGTCGTCATAATCTCTATAACTTTACTAGATATGTGTGGCCATACGCGTGAAATGTTAATGAACTACTTCATACATGTATGTGATAAAATCTATTATATATATAAGTAAGTGTATTTATATATACGTATCTTGCAATAACAGACATGACTGCTATCATTATAGGGTGTACAGAAACTAATAAGGGATGCAATAGCGTCATAATCTACCTTAAATATACGCTAGTCTGTCACTGGTTGGGCTTCCAAGCAAGCATCGCATCGAATGTTGCTGACATAACTATAGTTAAGCGATGTTGAGCCTAGTTATACTAAGATGGGTTACCTCAACATCACTTAACTACGGTGATCTGATTGGAATCGATGCTTCAACTTAAGTATAACTCTAACTAAATGACCTGTTGAATAAACTGTGGTACATTGTACATTAGTGTAAACATTTAGTGACTCGAAACTAATGTGATAGTAAATAGATATTGTGAAAGTACTTATATTTATTGTTTCTTTATGGAACATGTATTAAATTTGAAGATATTCTGTAACTATTTACAAAGCCCTTTTACTTGCACTATTTTAACACGTTTTCCGCTATTAAAATAAAACTTTCACATTTTGCCGCCTTTGACCTCGACTCAATCTTTGTAATATCATAGATCTTGTAGTTGTTGTTGATGTCATTCTTCTTCTTTCATATCAGCAGATAGCATTTACGGCTGACAGACTTCTGTTAATTTGAATGTATTATATAAATGCATATTCTCGATTACCCGTAACCCATTGGGTCAGTATTTATTCTTTCTATATATTATCACCCCGCCCTCTCTCTTTCTATGCCTCGACTTTCTCTCTCTCTTCTTTTCTTTTTCTCATTTCTCTCCTCCTAATATTATTTACTTACTTCATCAGGAGAGTCTGATTGACACAAGGTCGAGTTTAATGTATAGCATTGATATGTTTGTATGGCTAAATAGTTTTCAAATCAATAAAACAAATGCCACTTTTTTGAATGAATTTATTTAAAATGGTCATTTTAGTCGACGAGGCGACATACTTTTATTTGGAAACAATTCATTTTAAAATGGTTAAAGTCAGAAGTTTTACCTTAGCGACATAAGATTGGTCAGCAATCGTACAATCTCATTTTTTAATGGGTATGAAGGTGCTAACTTTCGTACAGACATGAAATCCTTTAGCGTATTAGTATATAGATAAACGAGACCCGTGGAAACTCCAAGGTTGCTTTCTGGTTTTACCTTTATAAAAATAAATTCGAATGGATCAGCATGGTACGACTTTTCTTTAGAGGCTTTTTTTTAGCATATGTTTTTTTTATTCTGTTTTTCTTTTTATCTTTAGAATGGATTAGTTACAGGAGAGACCCGGTGAAAGTTGTCAACATCCATAAGCGAAAGTGATGTCATGGAACCGACAGAATACGAACTTCGCACACCAGGTCGTCAGTCCGCGTCGTTAATCACTTCACGACCGCCACCTCTAATGTATTGGTATTATTTACTGTTTATCTTGATATATGTTTTTAATTTTTTATTTTTAATTTAAAGTATACGGCATAATAACGTTGACACAGCGGTTCCCATTAAATCACCGAAGTTAAGCGACGTTGAACCTGGGCAGTACTAAAAATGGGTGACCAGTTGGGAACACCAATTGCTACATGTGCTCTCCGCTTATCTCGGCAATTGTCGCAGTCGTCTTGGATTCCTTCTTGACTCTGGAATAAAGAAGTGCCGACTCAGGAGAGGTGTTGTTGATGAATGTACAACCCTTGCATCACAATTACACGCGCAGCAAACCTTCCATAGAGTATCCATTGTTTCTCATCAGTGAATGGAGGCCATGATGATTATTTAAGGTTTAATCATATACAGCAAAAAGTGTATCTTTCTTCTTCCGTAAAAGTGGTTGTTATTGTCAGCTGAATTTGAAATAAATAAAACGAATATGTCTCTTCTTTTTTGTGTTGTTATTTAAAATTGTCACACTTAGATGTAACTGAAAATGGAATTAAAGTAAAAATAATGCAAATAGTAGGGTTTTTTTGTTAATAAAAGAACGAGAGAATTGATTTTAAAATGGGTAATGCTATTATTTGAATCATTTTTTTCCATTGCATTTCATCTTTGGCAATGTGACGATCTTGTAGCAGTTACATAATTACGATCTATTTTCTTTGCCACTAGCATGTTCTCACTCACGGAGTGATTAATACGTGGTTCGGTAAGAACACACTTGCATGTTCGCACTCACGATATGATATATACGTCGTGCGATAAGAACACTGTTTGCGCAGATGTCAACTTTCGCTTGTGCCCAAACTTTTTACCGCGATTTATAAACAGTCTCAGCTGAGATGCGATGTGAACATACATGATAGTCCTTTTCTCGTCTCTAGCCATAACTTGGATAGACAAGATGAAACTCCCGGACTCATTCCACATTTCTATAGTACGTATATGTCTACGTACTAAACCTATTCAGCCTGCATAAATAAGATTGATTTAAATTGTAGAGGAAGAAGTGTGGCCTCTTAACCAAAACTTGATACCCCGTTTTCTTCATATCCAACAAGGTCAGAAAGATGGATATCTATGCAGCAACCTCTACTAACAAATGTCGATCCGACATCTTCTCCCTCTCTACAATCTCATTAAGTAAATGAGCATGGAAGGTGGTTTCGTACGTACGAACAGGAAAAGGCATTAGCGTATTATTATATAGATGAACGAAATGATAAAGTTACTTATGATGGAGTTTGTATATAGATGTGTAACGTATTGTTATGCTCGTCTTCGGGCGCGACAGAATGATTTGTTGAAGAACACATGCATGAGTTTAATGAAAGCTGAAATGGTTTCGTGTTTAATCTGGCGTTCCCGGCAAAATTAGCAAAATGACAAATTGTCCGGTGAGCAAAAAGGTTGTGCTCCATTAACGTCGCAGGCGGTAAAACTGGCGGGAAAGACAAGAGGAATATGCGGGAGGAGAGCGAACGATTGAGGTAGGATGAGTGAGGAATTAATCAAGTGAAGCACCAAAGAAGCAGAGAGTGTGTTAAACGTAGTGGAGAAAAAGAAATAGATTATTGACGGCAGTTAGTTTATGACACAGAATCGAGCTAAAATAAGAGCGGGTATTTTCAAGATGCGTCTACTCGATCTATTTCAGACTGAATCGTAACAGACCTTGTTGTTTTTGGGCTGGAATCAAAGTGTAGTATCTCCCCCAAAGTAAATAAATCTTAGAATGGACATCATCCACTCGCAGACTCCATTCTTATCTCATTTCCTTCCACTAAAGTCCCACTCGCGTCAAGCGATTAACCTGTTTGTTTTAGACCTGACACAAACCAGAAAACAGTTTGCGGTCTATTCTTTAGAGAGGTTTAGACGGGTCTCACTAACCCGTTTTTGTGTTTTGTTGTTTCACCGCCCAGTTCCAATAAATGTGCATATATATATATATATATATATATATATATATATATATATATATATATATATATATATATATATATTAATCTACAACAAATTGGGGGTATTTTAAGTGGGATTGCCACTAAAAAATGCGGTATTGTGTTAACTGCAATGATTCTAACAAATAGTATAATCGACAGTGTAAGATAGACAACCTCCATTTTCCCCACACATTTCATGGCCTTGTGTCTAATTTGTCAAAATAAATAATTCAAAACGTCATATCTGGTCTGATAATACAGTTCATATTTTCTCTTTTCGGTCACTGAAGGAGAGGTTTTTTCTAGATTATTGAAATTATTACTTTTATCACAATTCAGAGTGCTCCTTTTTACAGAGCTGGATTTTCCCCACATTAAAAACTGATCTTTAGTCTCAATAACCGCACGTGGGGAGGCAAAAAACTAAGAACCCGTAGCGTGGATCATGACGGAGTAAATATAGACAATTTTCATGTCTTTGGCGGTACCGTGATCAACACTAGCAATTAATATGAAATATATACATATGGACGATGTACGTAGACGGCCTCCATTATGCTTAATGCCATGCACGTGTCCATTTTCTACATATCTCTTCATTAATACCGCTTGATAAATATTTTAGATTCCTAAAGAATGTTTACCGCCAGTTCTTAATTTTTAAAATTTTAGTTTTTCCTCCAGTTGTTAACACATTACCATGAACCGATTTTCACAAAATCTATTATATTGCAAACACGTTTGGTTCACTGTGCATTTCACTGTGCATTTTTATTTCGCTGTGTGTATAATAAACACTTAGCAAATATGAAATATTAAATTAAATCTAGAGATTAGTTATCAGTTCGATAATATAAAGAATTTAAATTATTTAAAGATTAAAACCTGTTATATAATTGCCATTGAAATATAACAATACACATCTGCAAACACTTTTGGTTTGCAGTCATAGTTATTTCGTTGTTTCACAACTCATCAGTGTGGTCAGACGTAAACACTCGAAGATTCGAAACCCGGACGCCAAATAACTTCGAACATTAATCAGTGGTATCTGATACATTCAGGGTGAAATCTCAGGAATAGATCACTCTCAAGAAAAGGTAAGACCATATTGTGAATCGTCATCATCATCATCATCATCATCATCATCATCATCATCATCATCATCTGTTTACCGTCCGTTTTTAGATACTAGCTTGTTGGACGAGTTTTCGAAATTGACTTATAATTCAACCTATCGGTTGACAGGTCATTATTTAAAGTACATAACCGAAAATGCGACAGATTTTCTTTAGAAGTCATTTCCTTAGTAAGCTTTATTTTACGCCGGATGCCATTCTTGACGCCAACCCATTGAGGTGATGACGTGAGACGTAGAAAAAATGAACACCCATTTTGTCCACTAAATCCCCCCAAGTATTTAAAAATTGCAAAAAATATGGGGTTTACTCATGGCCACCGAGAGTTACTACAGGCCTGTTTAAAAAGGCGCGAAATTAAGTTAACCAAACACAATGACGTTAGAGGGGGCAAGAAGTTAGTTGCTTGACCTTGTTAACTCTCCGTGGCCACGGTTTACTGCGGTTTACAACAGCACAGAGTAATAAATTGAAAATGCTTTATAATTGCAAAGGCTTCAGTTACGGATATATAAAAGATAATCAATATAGAATTCTTTATTAATTCTAAATTTTAAATTGCAAAATTCTTTATTAATTTGATTATTGAATTATGCAAAACAAAAATGTTCTGATTAAGTTGATTGTGAGGAATATTTAAATACAGAAATTATTCCTAAAATATCGACAGAATTCAAATTTAAATGTAAGTGAGCATTTTCCATGAGATTATAGCAACCAACTGTAAACAGTTTTACTCTATTATTTCTAAACGAAGAAATATTTTAAAAGTTATACGTTTAGTTTATATGAAACATTACAATGCTAAATAAGGTTGTATTGAATATATAATATTCTATGCAATATATATATATATATATATATTAATTCTTCCATGCATGAATTTTACAGACGGTCTACGTATTTAACCCAACTTGTTCTTGAACCACGCGCCTTCAAGTTGAGTTGACTTCCGAAAAGGCCCATAACGACTAATAATGGAGGCAAAACGTAATTTATGATAATTTATGACAACTGTTGTAGTTGTGGAACAACAATATGCAGGAAAGGATTAATTAACAGGAATATAAAACTAAAGAGTTACAAAAGATAAGTGCTATGTTACAAACAGAAAGAATATACCTGCGTCGACTGATAAGGCTTCATTCATTCAAATGTCACAATTTGTAAAAAGGGATAAT
>OY744522.1:104838293-104870793 GCA_963556195.1 Sepiola atlantica | reverse complement strand
ATTGAATTTAAAATAAGAGACTTACGATAATACCTATGGATAAAAATATTGATTAAAGATACAATATTAATTTATAATTATACATAATAAAAAGTTATGAGCAAACAAATGATTAAAGATTTAGATATAGATTAAAATTATACATATAAATAAAAAATAATCTAGATCATAGTTAAATAAGAAAAAAAGTAGTCTTGAAGATAGAGAGTAGGAGTTAAGGAATATTATATTAACAGTTAAAACCTACATATTGTTAAGATAGGTAGACAGAGGAATTATATGTATGCAGGTGAGTATTAACAGTTTTCTAATGCACTTTTATACATCTAAAATTGAAGGTGAGGATCTGGTAAACCCGTAGAAACATAAATTATAGATATGTGTTGAGCAACTAAATTATGAATCGAATTAGTGGACAATATCAATCAGAAAGACTTTACGATGAATTGTATATATATATATATATATATATATATATATATATATATATATATATATATATATATATATATATATATAGTATTGCGTTTTCTTTTCCAAATCAGTTAGAGTAGGCAAGAAAACTAATGCATTTAACACACCAACCGTGTTCCAGCAACTTACACATATTTTTAACATATAAAGTTAATTTTATTATTTATCCCATACGACTAACTATCCTAACTGCAAGCTCCAAAAGGGAGGTAGCACGCTAATTTCTCTCTATGAATCATTAACTCTTATACTCCTCAGCAACCGCTTTGCAATTAATTCACGAGGAAATGCGACCTACTTTCACCGATTTAGAATTTGTAAAACAGCCAATCAGCGCTCAACTTACATAGGCTTAAGACAACTTTCATCCCGACCGTGCCGTGCTTTGCCCGACATTCCTTAAAAATTTTCTCACATAAATAAATCGTTTTGTTACACACTTCACATAATATATATATATATATATATATATATATATATATATATATATATATATATATATATATATATATATATATATATTGCGCGCATTCGAATCAAATTTACCGCCAAAACACACAATTTCATTTTACATTTAGGATGCTGAAATCGTATATATATGAATTACGCTAAAATAATAATTCGATAAACGAATGATTTATTAGGCATTCAACAGATAAGTATTTTTTTTTTCATTTCACAACCCTGATCGATCTTAGCATATAAAAATATAACTGTCTTAATGTTTTTCAAGTATCGTAAATAAATTACATTTTACCTTTTTTAAGAGAAAACCCCCATAAAGGCACATTCCTATTTTGATGTTATTATTAATTTTCTCACCTGTCGCAAAGCAATATACGATGTTCCTGAGGCAGGTATAATAATCCTTCCTTAACACTCTGTACGAACGAGGAGGGCAACAAAGTGTAAAAAAACATGAGATTTGTATTGTGCAGTTTTTTTTGTTTTTTTTTATTTCCCCTATTTACATTCTTCCCCACGAGAGCAGAGATAGACATAAGGTCGGTTACAAATGTAGGAAAGATCCAGCTCAATAAATACACCGACAGAATAGATGAAGCGTCGAACACAATAACTTGAAAAATATTTCATTCAGATTAGGCAGAAATACATTTTCATTTACATTTTCTTCAAAATAAAGTGGCCCAAAATATGTGCTTATCGAATAAAACTCAAGAACAACAGTACTTCTAGATTTTTTGAACCAGAAAAAAACCCAAAACAGATAAAAACAAAACAGCTAGTGCTTTTATAGAATTTTAACAGATAACCGAATTTGGCCGAACTAATAAATAGGTTATGCTTAGGTTACGGTTAGGGTAATACAAAACGCCGAAATTAAAACTCGAACACACAAATATAGTAGACATCTTAAGGAAACTGGGGCAATTTCTATTTTATGTTCCAGATGTGACCTATTTGCGTTCTGTCAGCTGTTTAATTAATTATTTTATATTACTCCCAGGTAGCGGGTTCCGCTTGTTTAAAATTAATTGTTTGTCTATATTTAACTAAGAAAATGCAAAATCGCCTAACTTTATGGTTGTCAAATATAAGTAAAATTATATAATTAACTATATCCTACCATATTAAAAAGTCAGCGTGATGTGTAAGCCATAAGAATAATAAAAATAAAATAACATAAAGGCCGCGAAATACATAGCGACAGCAAAATCTAAAGTACGAAAGCTAAAGATACTACTAAATTAATATCGCTATTAAGCTAGAAAGGATATATATAACAATATATATATATATATATATATATATATATATATATATATATATATATATATATATATACCAGCAGGACCCGTGTCCCGGCGTTACGAAAATATAACAAACTGATTTTACTTTAAAATAATGTGTATTAATTGAGCAAATATAGGTGGTCAGTAATTACTATTTTAGTCACATGAATTCTATTTATGTGTTGGTCAGTAAATAGCATTTTAGTCAAGTATGAGTGTTAAAAGATGAAACTGATCGTAGTGAGCGTGAGACTGACATAAATTCTTATATATATATATATATATATATATATATATATATATATATATATATATATATATATAAACTGTGTTTCTCGCTTTATTGCAGATCATAATATTGTTAATAACTTCAATAATATAAATCGCACAAGTTTGAAATTTTGCACACTGAAAGAGTGCTCCTAAGTTTGCAAATCTATACTATATTTCTAAAGTTATAGACATTTATGTCTTTGTTAGCCATTGTTACTGTTTTTCTCGCTTTATTGCAGGTTTGTTAAAATACAGTCCATAGGTGATAAAAAAAAATTGACATAGCAGGGTTAATTATTTTAATCATTTAAATCATAAGTAACAATATGAATGAAATGTAAGGAAGAAATCACCAGATATGTATCACAAAATTGAATCATTTATCAACAAATCTCCCATTTCTTGAAATTACCCTCTGCAGTCTCCCATCAACAGATGAAGTCAATCTGCTGATTTGGGAACGTGTTATGCTACTAGAAACATCAACAATTTTGTTCCAGAGGGCATCTTTTGATGTAAACTGTTGTCCTCCTTCATAAACCTTCCTCTTTAAAATTGACCAGAGCTGCTCAATCGGGTTTAAGTCAGGAGAACAAGGCGGCCAAGTCATGAGACTCTCTCCCTTGATGCCCAGAGATGCGAGGAAGGTAGTCGTAGCCTTTGCTGCATGAGATGGAGCATTGCCGTGCATAAAAATCAGTTGACGTAGACGAAGTAAAGGCAGGTCGTCCAGCCAAGGTGACAAATGCTCATCTAAGAACGATATGTATGCTTGGCTTGTGAGTTTCACACCCTCTGGCACTCGGAAAAGTCCAATTAATTTATCACCTATGATACCCGCCCAAAACATAACTCCCCGCCATCGAACGCGATGTGATATAGCAGCTCCGGTAAACTCCAAACTTTAGCCCATCCATCCGGACTATCAAGTGTCGCTCTAGCTTCATCTGTGAATAGAACCTGTTGGAAGTCCGTTTTCATGTATTTTTCTGCCCACGCAATGCGTTTTCCCTTATGGGTTTTGTTCAAGAGAGGCCTGGAAATGGGTTTCACGTTCCTGGCAATCTAACTCAAGACACTGCATCTGGTCGTCCTGGAGATCGGAACAACGCCAGCTTTTCCAAAAATGGAGGTGCTAGTGCCATTTGGTTTCCTAATGATCTGTCTGCGTATTTTTCTGCGTATTTTTCGCATATCGCGAGGGTAAATGCTCCTTCTTGTACCCTTATCTTTCCTTGGTGCAGTGTTGGGCTTCTCCACAAAAGAAACCAAGGTTCTCTTATCCCTTCCCAGTTCCTTGGCTAAATCCAGAAGTGTCAGTTTTTCTGCAAGGCCAGCTACATCCCTTTGCCTTTCAGTAGCAGTCAAACGTCGATTTGGGGTCATTTTTACAAACCTGCAATAAAGCGAGAAACAGTGAAAGTGGCTAATAGATGCATAAATGTCTATAACTTTAGAAATATGGTATAGATTTGCAATATATGTTGGAATCTTACTTCCTTAGCAGCACTCTTTCAGTGTGCAAAATTTCAAACTTGTGCGATTTATATTATTTATATATAGTATTAAAAGTAAAAAACGATCATAACTAGAACTGAAAAAGATTTATTAAACGTGGGGCACGTGTAATGAAAGTGCATTCTATTTAAGGCACGTAAGTTAAATATATATTGTGTAAAAAGTTTTTAAAAAACACAAAAATTATCATCTTGTATGTAAGTAGAAAAGAAAATAGTAATAAATTAATGTAAATGTGCCACGTGTAACGAAAATAAATTCTAGTTAAGTCACGTAGGATTGAAAAGAAAAGAAAACAATTTTGATTTGATATATATATGAGGGAATGGGGAAACTTCGTATGATCGACGACGAGAACCTCTTCGATGTATTTGCAGATTCACGTGTCGTTCTGCCTGTTCGAAATTCTCTTCCTCACAGAACAACCTTAAAATCCCGGTTGACTCGTGCTTGAGCTCGTTCAGCAAAATCGCCGCCTTGATCTCGCCTCATTGGTTATCAGCATGCGATGAGACCTGCAGTAGAAGGAGTAACCACTGTTTTTCTTGAGCCCATGTCAGCGGCGATCTTGGTGTAGCTCTTATTAATTACCGTATATATATATATATATATATATATATATATATATGAGAAATGAAAGATGAGAGTAATCAGACGTAATGGGAAATGTGTTCGCTCAATCCTTTTTTCAATTCACGTTGCGTTTCCCCCACGTAAATTTGATGGCAGTTGTATATTCACACATTCCTGACATAGCCAGCTGGTCAATACTCCTACCCTCCAAAAATTTCACACCTAGCCACAACAAAATCTCCTCTCTCCCCCTCACCCATCTCACTACGTCTTTCACACTCTTACTCACCCATCCCGCATACTTTAAAATTATCTTCATTTCTTCAAATCTTTTCCTAAAACTATGATACTACCTAAGACACAGAGTTCCCCCCTTCCCTCCTCTTTCTCCAGCCCCTCAAAATCCATGCTACACTTCACCACCACAAAAACCTCAGCACCCTCTCCCTTTCTCCCACCCTAAGACAAATTCACTAACACTCCCACCATTCCCCTTTTTCACTCACAGCTGTCCACATTCATTTCACTCTCTGCCACTGACTGACTTCTCTCAGACCTTGGTCTAGCGCTCTTAGTAGCCACGGCTACTACTTTTTCTCATCAACCCATCATGTCAACCCAATATTCCGATGTAGTTGCATGACATTTTTCTTAAAATTATCATCCTGAGGAAGTCTTACAATAAAGACGAAACGTTGATGAATATATAAAAAATATCTCTTGTTTTTTCCTTTTTCATTTTCCATTATATATATATATATATATATATATATATATATATATATATATATATATATACAATATTTTTTAATAAATATTCATTAATATTACCTATAGACATCGATGTTTCATACTTATGCAATCGTCAGTGTAGAGGAAGTGTATTCATGCCGGTCGGAGTACTCGAACCCAGTTGCAAGTCCAATCTAACTCACCGTCTGGTATCCTCTCTTTGTCTCTCACTTTCTCTCTCTCCCTCTCTTTCCTTCTTTCTCTCTCTGTCTCTCTCTCTCTCTATATATATATATACTAAAACTTGGTGAATCACATCTATATTGTTTTATGCCACAAAGTACATACTAAAATATTCCTTAGCTTTGAGATTGAATACGGCTATAAAATTCATTTAAATTTTTCTAATAAGCCATAATTTATAATTAACTTAATGTCACCCATTTCTCACTTAGCTATATGTTTATTTCTCTCACCAACGTTCACTGACTCTCACAGTATGTTAATTCTACCACTGCATATTTTAATGTCCCTGAATGAATAACCCTTACTTTCATCCCTTTTAAATTGCTTAAATTTGCTATTTTATTTGCATTGTGTTTTGCACATTAGATAGCATAGTAATAAATAGTGTTACTTGTATTTTACCGATAAAAATGTAAAAGTTAAAAGACTTAGTATTTTATTATACAAGATATGTAACAGTAAATAAAATTTCGAATTAAATGAAAGTGAATTAAATAATTATAGTAATTGTGAAACAACGTATGCCGAATATAGATATACCGGCCATAAATGTTCGTTCAACAATTCTGACTATTCAGAAAGAACTTCACTATCTATATAACACTGGGAACTAACCAATAATAATCAATCACCAATAGTTAAATGGAACACTATCAGAAAAACCAGTATTTGTATTTCTCTAAATTAACCCTGTTACCTATGACTAAGTAAAAAAAACTTGAGATAGTTAGATTTAGTGATAGAGGTAATCTTTTAAACAAACAAAAAAGAAACCTCAATAAACTGTAGGCACGATAGATTACACTTTCTCAGTAATTTACATATAATCTCTTGAACCAATGTCACCATGAGTAAATAAAAATTAAAAATACATAAATAAATTATTATTAGTAGTAGTAGTAGTAGTAGTAGTAGTAGTTATAGTAGTAGTATTACTACTATTACTACTAATACTAATACTACTACTACACTCGCCGCTACTAGGATTTGTATTATTAATAATATCATCTTCTCATTTGAATCTTTATTTCACCATCATTTATTTATCATAATTATAATAGTATCCTTATTCCCTATTACTATTATAAATACTACTACTACTATTATTATTATCATTATTATTATTATTATTATTATCATTATTATCATTATTATTACTATTATTACTATTATTACTAGTATAATATTTATTATTATTTTCATTGTCGCCACTACTATCCTTAAATTATGTCAATTACCATTAGTAAATTTTTAGAAAATTTCGGTTAATTTTATTTATTTTCTTTATGTTATCATCCTTATTATTTTATTGCCATCAAAATTAACAAGAAAATATAAAGTTATAAATAGGATAAAGATTGATAAAAAGACCTAGACTCAAGGCCAGGCTAAAGACTGATTATTCCCTCCCACTTCCATATCGCCCAAAATATGATGCGTAGAAGTAAATCTGAACACACATCAAGATATTAACTTGCTTTTAAAATTTGACACGACATTTTGACCCCCTTTTCTTTTTCTTTTCTTTTTCTTTTCTTTTCTTATTCTTTTCTTCATTCACAACATCAGTTTACATTATATTTAATTCTCGAAGGTTTCAAATCTGACAATGTAATCTTTCAATCGTAAAGTTTAAATGTCATTTTATTTTCCTTTCGTTTCTTTTCTTCCAACTCAAATATGACTTAAGGGGAGGATCAGATTATTATTCTGCCTGATAAGATATCAGCTTGTAACAGCAGTTGATCGATAACATCGACATTCCAGTGTCGCAGATTATGTACATGTATGTATAAATAAAAATTAGCATATTAGATATTGAGCACTATTTAAAAGCCCGATTGAAATTCTTTGGATTTTTATCCGTGGATGTTTACCTTACCTTGATTACTATATATATATATATATATATATATATATATATATATATATATATATATATATATATATATATATATATATATATATATTCTTGTTTTTTTATGAAAAAAAATTACGCAATGCTGGTCAACTCTGACAATTGAATTTTATTCCGAAATAATTAAAGTAAAAAAAAAAAATAATATTGCATTGATAATGGCTTATATTTTCAATTTTATAATACAAACCCAGCAATGCTTTTAAATGAACGACCCACATTATATATATATATATATATATATATATATATATATATATATATATATATATATATATATACATGTATTAATAAATTGTACTCATCTTCTATCATACATATATTTATAAATATATATATGTATATATATATATATATATATATATATATATAGAGAGAGAGAGAGAGAGAGAGAGATGGAGAGAGAAAGAAAGAGAGAGAAAGAAAGGAAGGGATATGTTATGTAAGGGTATGTGTGTGTGTATGTGTGTGTCTCTATCTCTGTCACTGTATGTATCTCTGCGCATGTATAGTTATGGTTAAAGACAAAGCCAGATAGAAATGCACGAGAGATGTCTTCATCTCTTACGAGAAAAATAACAAAACAATCATTTGCAGCAAAATACGACTTGAAAATTTTTTATTTACCAAAAAGCTTGCATGAATACTTTAAAGTAAATAAATGTTTATTTTAAAGAAAAAAGCATATACGAAACGATATTTATAATAAAAAGTGCTAATATTTCTTATAACATGATCATGCAAGTCACGTACGGCACTAGAAACATCTACATCGTCCAGTACACACCTAAACGCATATTGACGAGAGATTTCTACATTTCCAAGGAAAAAAACAATGATTTATAAAAGAAATATAGATTAAATATGCTTTTTAAAACCGAAAGCTTGCATGAATTCTTTAAGGTAAATAAATGTTTATGTTAAAGATAAAAAGCATATATCGTTTTTTGGCTTACTCAAAATTTCATATACATATATCTATCTATCTATCTATCTATCTATCTATCTATCTATCTATATATATATATATATATATATATATATATATATATATATATATATATATATATAAATAAATTAAATTGAATTCTCAACATATTACGGATATTTTTGGCTCCTAAAATAAATACGGTGTTGTGCTGATTGCAGTTATTATAACTAAGAGTAGAATCGACAGTGTAAGATAGACAATCTGTACTTTCCCCACACATTCGATGGCTTTATGCTACTTTGTAAAAATAAATAATTAAAAGTGTAGCATCTGTTCCGATACAACACTTAATCTTTTCTGTATTCGGTCAGTAAAATAGAGCTCTTTCTAGACTAGGGGACTTTTTATTTTTGTCCCAATCCAGAGTGCTCGTCCTTTGGAAGCTGGATTTTCCCACATAAAAATGACGTTGTGCCTAACTTTGTCCTTGTGTGTGTGAGGGTGGGGGTTAAGAATAAATAGGGACGTTTGGTCCGTATTCATAATTCACTAGAGCAATAGGCAACCTTCCGATTCGTAGATAATATACAACTATTCGTACAGGTGTGTGGGGAACAAAAATAAACGATAATGGTTTCTTGTTGCAATTCTGTGTAAAGTCAACACATTTACGTTAACAAAACAATCTTGTTAGCAAGACAGGGTCGGTCAGAGCCGGATAACCTTACCGGGAGGAAAATATAATAAAGTATTTAACGAGATGCACCGCGATAACAACGCCAAAGTCTCGCGATAATAACATATCAGAAAAGTAATCTGATATAAAGATGGCGGCATTAAAAACGATCCTTCGGTTGACGCAAAAATAACAATCTCGTTTCGATCTATTAGTTGGCGGGGGAAAGCAGACAGACTTTCGCGCGAAAGGGAAAAGGCAGCAGGCAATTTATTTGTATTATTATACGCTTATGTGTTTATGTTACGCGCGTTTCAACACGTTATTTTGGTTTGCGTCTAAATAGAAAATAATGTTCTGCAAATGACTTTTTTGCGTAAAGAGACAAATTGATATGGCACCTTAGTATTAGGAGGTTCAGAATGTTCGGGTGATTTTTCAATGCTAATACAAACTTGAGTGTGGCAGACGAACATCGGTCTACTTACCAACGGGCTCGAACACACAACGTTGGCCATCAAGGCAGCTGCGATCGAGACAAGTAAATACGTTTTTTTTTAATACAGACCCGTACAGTTTTATTAGATCTTAAAGTATTCAACCTAAGAGGATTGAACTCTAACGTTACTGCTTGGACCATATAATTATCATGTCTCAATCAAAGTGCCTTCTCTTTAATTACGGGGTATTTTACAACAACAATTAAATATTTATTTATTTATCTATAGACAGGTTTGTTTCGTCTTTTCAACACTCATCAGTGTTAATTTAAATAATCAGCCTACCTTCTATATATTTATATATATAAATAAATAAATATTTTTTATATCCATAAACATATATATGTTTGGCGTTTTTATTTTATGCTCGTCAATATGGAATTATGTAACCGTATCGCCAGTCGGACAGTTCGAACCTCGGATTCTAGTATTATCAATCCTGGTTTCGTAACCATTTGGCCAACGCGACATTCACACTTTGAAATGCAAGAGAAATACGCCTTGTATTCTTTCAATGTAAACACAAGTACTGTGATTCTAAAGAGAATTCTATCTCCCAAGAGGAGAACCATGCAACGTGGCTAATTTATGAATCATCAATTTATTATTTCTCGAAAAGGCTCAGGTTTATAGGGGCTTAATAAATAGTATTCATGCATAAATATTTCTATATCAATAGACATATATGTTTAGCGTTTTTTATGCTCGTCAGTATAAAATTATGTCACCGGTCGGACAGTTTGAACCCCGGATCAAATATATATATATATATATATATATATATATATATATATATATATATATATATATATATATATATATAGAACACCATATATATGATGTGAATTTTTCTAGCCCCAGAATGTACCGACTTACAGTGGTTAGTGGAAGCGAGAAAGCAAATAGCAAGTCATACAACCACATCAGACTTACACCAGTACCTGAACTGAATTTGGAAAGGAACCCTCTACTAAAAAATCAATGGTCGATGCTTTTTTCTTTAGGTCATCAGAAACGATAATCATTATTTATAATATGAAAAATTAAATTACTGACGTAATTCTATGATTTGATATGAATATTTTAGTAATATATCCAGATAAATAGCGAGGGTGAACACTGAATCATAATTCATTTTTCTGCCATTTTTCACGAAGGGTGTACATAAGTGTTTGTGTATATATATATATATATACATATATATATATATATATATATATATATATATATATATATATATATATATATATATATATATATGTGTGGGGGGTGTATTTCAATACATGAATACTGGTTTTAAAAATTCACGACCCTACATGAAAGGCTAGCGCAGAAACTGAGACGAGGTATCCACAAAACAGACGTACCAGAGTGGATGACCAATGATGGCAACGCTAACACAAAAAGATGCCAAAAAAAGGAACGATCCCAAAGCAACTACAGACCAAAACCCTGTTTACCAACAATTTTGAAAATCCTAACGATACAACTGAAAGAACAAATTTGTCAATCCCTGAACAATAGTGGACTGCTCTCCGAAGAACAAAAAGGATGTCGAAAAAGGAAAAGAGGGACGAATGATCTGCTATATGTAGATCAAAAGATCCTGAAGGAGGTAAAAAGCATGGCATGGATTGACTACAAAGAAACAGAATCTCTCAAGCATGGATAAGTGAATGCTTAAAATATACAAGATACCCGACAGGATTATTAATCTTATTAAGAAAGAAATAGAAACATGCAGACTAGAACTGACAGCTGGAGAACAACACCTGACCGAGATAAAAATATAGAGGCATTTTCCAAGGAGACTCTCTATCACCACTACTGTTTATAATAGCCACGATGTCACTCAACTACACACTCAGAACATGTTATGCCAGATACAAGTTTACAGACACAGAACAAAGAATAAACCACCTGATGTACATGGTAGACCTGAAACTATTTGCAAAAAGCAAAATAAAACATTGGAAAAGCAGGTAAATACGACCAGAATCTTCAGGCAGGACATTCAAATGGAATTCGGAATGGAAAAGTGTGCACTTCACTAGATGAAAAGGGGAAAACTGGAGACGATACAGTGCATGGAACTGTCCAACCAAGAGGAGGTGAGGGCGTTAGGCGAACAAGAGAGCTATACATATTTGGAAGTTCTGGAAGCAGACACCATCAAATTTACAGAAATGAAAGAGAAGATTGGAAAATAATATTTACGAAGAGCAATAAAACTTTTAGTAAAGGAAATTATCTAGCAGAAATCTAGTAAAAGGTATAAACACCTGGGCAGTATCCTTAATAAGATACCCTGGACCATTCATACGCTGGATTAACGAAGAACTAAAGCAATTTGACCAGAGAACTAGAAAAATAATGACCATGTACAACGCAAAAGAGGATACGGACAGACTCTCTATGAAAAGAAACGAATGGGGAAGAGGACTGGTAAGTATAGAAGAATGTGTGAAACACACAAAAAAGAGCTGGAGAAAACATAACGCAGAACATGGAGAGGCTAATCATCGCAGCAAGAGACACCGTTCACAACGAGCAACTGGGGAAGCACCAAAACCAGAAACAAAAACAAAAAGAAAAGAAAAGTGGGAAGAAATACAACTACAGGGACGCTTCGGAAGACTGACAAGAGAAGAAACCAACGACAAAAGCTGGGCATGGCTAAAAAAGGACACCTGAATAGAGAAACGGAATCTTAATTGATGGTAGCACAGAACAATGCAATTAGGACAAACTTAATTAAAGCTAAAATAGATAAAAACCCAGGAAAACAGTAAGTGTAGACTGTGTTGACAATGAGAGGAAACAGTAAATAATATAATAAGTGAATGTAGCAAACTAGCCCAAAAAGAATACAAAAACAGACATTACTGCATGGGGAAAGCAGTACACTGTGAGCTGTGCAAACGATTGGATTTCGAATACAAGGATAAATTGTACAAACATAAAACAGAGACAGTACTGGAAAACGAAAAACACGAAAATCATCTGGGATATGGAGGTCCAAACTGATAAACTCATACAAGCAAGAAGACCGGACTTTATAATAATCGATAAGAAGAAAAGATCTGGCCAAATCGTAGACGTCGCCGTTCCAGCAGACCACAGAGACGGAACAACGAAGCAAATACACGGAACTTGCCAACGAACTCAAAGGAATATGGAGCATGAAGAAAGTCAATATGATACCAATAATAGTAGGAGAACTAGGAACAGTGTTAAAAACCTGGAGAAATGACTGCGAGAAATTGGAATCAAAGGAGTCACTGAGACCATACTAAGCTACGAATGGTAACCAGTCACATGGAAGTTTCTACAGGAAGAAGACAAAATCACAGGAAGAACACCACGTTACTAACCAAGGAACAGAAACTGCAAGAAACATCATAAGCTGCCCCCCAATGACACCACACAAAATAGTCGTGAATGTTTAAGGAGGATGGGAAGACCAGGGAGGGGCAGCTCTAACTAGACTTTCATTGGAAGAGTGCAGAGACTGTTGGGACGTTGGGGAGGCTTATTGCCACCCAAATCAGAGAAGAGACTAATAGTCGTTGCCAGCGAGAAATCAATGGTAGGCGGCTATGCGATACCGCAATGTCATTTGCGGTGGTAATCGAAAAAGGTGGAGAATACTTGAACTCTGGCGACGCTAATTGTCACTCAGACTCAAGGGAACACCACTGATTGTTGTCGTCGAGCAATCACTGACGATAACTTGTGTGAGAACCCGTAGTGAGTATAAATAATAATAATAATAATAATAATAATAATAATAATAATAATAGTAATGATGATGATGATGATGATGATGATGATGATGGTGATGGTGATGATGATGATGATGATGATGATGATGATGATGATGATGATGATGATGATGATGATGATGATGATGATGATAGATCACTACAATAAAAACAGTTAGCATTGGTATATGTGTTTAATATTTTTACTTAAATTCTTAAACGAGGCTACGCGTCATAAATACTTTTCCCTTGTTTATTGGAATTTAACCTGGAATCTTCTTCCATGGTCCAAAATGCTAACTTTATAAAATATTTTGTTCTGAGGGTAACAAGAAATTCGGGACCTGTTTAAAATTCCATAGCTAATTAATATAAATAATCTTAATTTTATTTCTGATGTACTTATATCTTTGTCAAACTTAGCCCTCTTACGGAGACAAGTAAATAGAGTAAATATTAAACATTACCTCTTCCGAGAGAGTGAATGTATTGCCTGTGGTCTGATCGATAGGTACTACATTTTTATCCTAACACAAATGCCGAGTAGTACCGATAATTTTTTATTACGGCATAATTTTATTTATGACGTTTTATTTGATTTTTGAATGATTCATTTCAAAATGGGTAACGGCTAAATTGTTCACACTAGCGACATTAGATATTTCTAAATGACTTTTTTTAATTTCATATTTAAAAAATGTTTTTAATAATGTACATACAAACGATAGTACACGTGTATTATTATTATTATTATTATTATTATTATTATTATTATTATTATTATTATTATTATTATCAAGATACACAGTTCAGAGTGTTACATATTTTTATTTAAACAAGCAATAATATATTTTTGAGTAGTATATATATATATATATATATATATATATATATATATATATATATATATACTGTATGTGTTAAGTTTGATAATGAAAAGCCAATTATAACAATTACTTGTTGACATAAGCCACCAACACCTACACACAAAGAGGAGATAATGCTTGGGAGGATTGTCTCATGATAACAGAGCAGCTACTTTACTACCCGGCCAAAGAGAAAGCTAATGACTTGGAAGATGGTCTCATGAAAACAGAACATAGACTACACTTCCCCTAAATTGAGTATTGAAGAATAGTACATTAGTATATAAGTATAGTAAATTTAATTGAACATTAAAAAATTGTATAGTAAATAAAATTAATAGAAGTCCAAGTATAGTTTCGGTTTCAGACAGATAGACACGAAACTCCCATTATACATATATATATATATATATATATGTATATATATATATATATAAAGATCTACCGCCGTCGCTTTTCTAATTCCTTTTCATCCTTCTATCTATCTATCTATCTATCTATCTACCTGCTCTATCTAGTATATTGAGCTGTATACTTTTTACAATAGGTTTAACCTTTCCTAAAAGTTCGCTTTTAGTTCTCTACTTTTATATATATATATATATATATATATATATATATATATATATATATATATATATATATATAAAGTAGAGAACTAATTATCTATCCCAGCAATTTTTTCTGGTGATAAGATTTTGATCTTTGAAAAGCCTGACTTAAGGGAAAAAATTAAATAAATTGCCTATTTGCGGAATATACCTTGCATTGAGCAACTGAATTAAAAAGATCTGCCTCCGTCGCTTTTCTCGTTCCTTTTCATCCTTCTATCTATCTATCTATCTATGTATCTTTCTCTCTTTCTTCTCTCTCCATATATATATATATATATATATATATATATATATATATATATATATATATATATATATATATATATATATATATATAATTAAGTAGAATGTAAATTATGACATATTTATTATCATGCAATAATCATGCTTTGAAAAATACCACCAACACTATTTGTCCTTGCGTACATGTTTCCGAAATTTCAGACATAAATAAAACAAACGAGAGCCCTGAAACTTTCTTTTTCTACTATAACGGTCGAAATAAGTAGAGACAATTATGTTAAAAAAGTTATAAGATATTTTTGCAAAGCTGGATCTTTTTAAAATATGGGCCAAACCAAGTTTTCAAATGCTCCATATTAGAATTTACTCAAATAAAAGAAGTTTAATTTTTTCAGAAAAATTAAAACCTGAATATTATATGGTATTTATAATTAAACTAATTATGAATACAAAAATAGTAAGAAAACTCTGACTAATAGTCTTAGAATTATTACTTATCTCAGGAAGTAATACAAAACGTACGTTGGAAAATGCTGACAATAAATTGAACACTCTAATTCAGAAGGTATAACACATATCTATCTCTGTTGGTACACGCTAATATATATATATATATATATATATATATATATAGAGAGAGAGAGAGAGAGAGAGAGAGAGAGAGAGAGGGGGGGGGAGAGAGAGTGAGAGAGATAATAGAAGAGATTCAAAATATAAAAATAAAAAATTAAAATAAAGAATAAACATTCTTCTATTGAATACACCTTGTCTTGAATAACTGTAGATGAAATAGATTTGTCATTCTTGCATTTTCTATTTCTCTTCTTTCATTTATCTATATAATTGCTCTATCCCGTATATTGAGTTTTAATTACTTCACGATAGGTTGACATTTTTAAAGGTATACATTTTACTTTTACATCTCAATCCATAAAACAAACTTTAAACACATCCAGACATTTCCAAAAAACACCCACATCCCATGCCGGCTTATATACTGTCCCTTGCAATGACTGCCATCAATTTTACGTGGGAGAAACACAACGTGAATTAAAGAAACGATTAAATGAACACAAAAGGGACATAAAAAACAACAACCCTCTTAGTGCACTTTTCTCCCATGCACTAGAACATGGTCATGCGTTCAAATTTGAACAAGCCAAAATCAATAAATATATCCACAACAAATCTCGGCGAAGATTATTAGAAACTTCCCTCATCACCGCCTCCACCACCATCAAGCAACGTAATGGTTTCTTTAACCTATCACCCTTAATAAGCAAGATCATCCTCACAGAACAAAGACTCTTGCCTGATCATGGTTAAACTTTTTTCATCTCCAACCTCTATAACACTCTCCCATTTACTTTTCCCTTTCTTTTTCTCTTTGAATCTTCATTTTCTCCTTACTTTTTCCTCACACTTTTAATACTGCAGTCCAAATAAACTTTCTCATGTTCCAAATATCTCAAATATTCCATACCCACCCTTTCAATCACCGCCCTCCTCCACCCCCCCCAATCCCTCACTCATTGCTATCATTTTCCAAATATTTCAAATATTTCACACCCTATCACAACAAATCCTCCCTCTCCCCCACTCAACTATTTTCTCCCATACCCCTTCTTAAATTCCCTCATTTTCTCAAAACGCTCTCCAAGACCATAACTTTTCGCCCATCGACCAAAATCACAGCCCCCCCTTCCTCTCTACCCATCCTCCTTTCCCTGCATACACCCCCCATACACAAACATTCCAACTTACTTTTTTCCCCTTCAATCTTGAACCGAAGCCATCTGGTCAAACACCCCCCCTCCCCCCCTCTTCCTCACCTCCCTCTCTGCCATCCACTTTACCCCTGCTCATCCCCCACCTCTTTCTCTTACCACCAGCCACAGTAGTCCTGGCTCACCCCATCCTTCCATTTTCTCCCCACTCATTCTTTTCTACATTCATTTCTATTTCTCCAACAAATACGGACGTCCACCTAGCAGTTGGCTACTATTTCATTCTATTTTTCCCAATATGTCTACCCTACATGTATCTGTGTTTGCATGACATTTTTTCTCTATTTTATCATCCTGATGAAGTCTTATAAATAAAGACGAAACGTTGATGTACACATAAAAAACATCCATTTTTTGGTTTTCCTTTTTCATTTTCCCATATATATATATACATATATATATATATATATGTATATATATATGTGTGTGTGTGTGTGTATAAACGAATCAATGCAAAAATTTGACCTATTTCTCGCACGAATGGTAAAGTCAAAATGGTCTATTCCCAATCAATTCAATTTATGTAATATACGCACCATCTGTTTTATATACCGTTTATTAGGTGTGATATCAGATTTGTAAGGTTAACTAATTTGCATATTGGTTTTGTTAAAGTTAATTCATTAATTAACTATTATTTGTTATTGTTTTTTTTAATTCAATGATTTTGTTTATTTTCATATAACAAATGCTCTGTTTGCAATTTTGTTTTCTTTTTTTGGCAAATATTTAGTATTTGTGTTCAAACGTTTTCTCACGTCGTTCAAATGTTTAAGAGAAATCGAGTCTGTCGCTCTTTCTGTTAAGCGACTGACTCGATTTTTCTAAATTGTCAGTGAAATGGTAAATTTGTTTCTTCTTTCATTCTTTTATTTCAGTCACATTTGTATATGTTTCGAAATTACCAAAATGTAAACGTTTCGTGTTTTGAAAGTTTATATTTTAAACTAGCAGGGCTACCCGGTATTGCCCGGGGGAATAGTCATTTATTTTAATCAATGAGAATTGAGTTCTTACTGTTGTCACACGCGAGGTTAATCTTACAACTAATCGAGGTGAAACTTACAAGAAAAAACGCAAGTTACATCTTACGCAATGAAGAAATATCCGAGTAAAGTAAAAAAAAAACGCGAGATAAGTTTTACTTAAGAAAATAAACTAATTCTCTCTCTCCTTTCTTTATCTCTCTCTTTCTCCCCCCCTCTCTCTCTCTCTCTCTCTCTCTCCTGTTAACGACGCCGTATTATTGTTATTGTTTTTTTTATTGTTTGAAGCAATAGTTTCATCGATAGTAAAAGAATAAATGAGATGCTGAGAAAATTTTTATTATTTGCACAAAATATAAAAAATTAGATAACGAACAAATTAGGCACAAGGCCATCAAAATTATGAGGAAAATTAAGGTCGTTCGTTATCCTTGGTCAAAAGTTCTAAAAATGCCTATCTTACTCTTAACTAGAATCATCTTAGTAACCACAATACCACATTTAGTCCTACTTAAAATATCTTCAAATTGTTGAAAACATTTTTTAATAAATACATTTATTTACAGAAATTCATTAGATTAAAATTGGAAGTGGGATCTTAGGGAAAAAGAATTAAGAAACTATAACAAATTGTTTTTATGATTAGGCATTTATAAATGAATGAACACCCCCGCAAAAACCTGATTTAATCTATTATTATATTATATTTTAATGGGAATACGTTAGTGTAGTATCGGTTTTGTTTTCATAGGAACGTCCTCCCAGGAATTACCTCCTCCCTTTTTAGGGGAATGGAGGTAATCCTCCCAGGTCTTACATCCTACTGTGAAGGAAGCTTAATGTAGTACATGTTCTTTTGTCATGATATCCTATTCCCAGGGACTACCTTCTTTGTTTTTTGGGAGGAGCAGGTGGTAGTGTAGTATCTTTTCTTTTGTTATGATACTATACTTACAGGTATTACCTTCTGCTTTGATTGTGATATTTTCCAAGCTATTACGTTCTCTATTTTGGAAGAGGTATTGTAGTACCTGTTCTGTTGTTATGATACCATCCTACCAGACATTACCTCCTCTTTTGAAGATTAGTGTAGTATATGTTTGTTATTACCTCCTGCTTTGGGGGTCAGTGTATGTAGTTCAATCATCATGATATAATCCAAGCCTAGCAAAATGCGACCGGAGGGAGCATATATTTGCCAGTATATATATATATATATATATATATATATATATATATAAAGTTAATCCAACAGAAGATATAAGAGGCAACTAATATTTTTTAATATGCTTATTTTATTATTTCATTTTATATTATGCTATATATATATATATATATATATATATATATATATATATATATATATATATATATATATATATATATATATATATATAAATATATACTATCTAAGAGACTCGACGTTGCTCGAAACTGAATGGGAATCACTATGCACTTTTCACTATGCTCATAACACTATGTTACTTTATTTTGTTTTTACTGTCCCCTCCTTACGTTTAGCCCTAATATAGTCGGATGATTTAAATTTAAAAAAAAAATCATATATAAAGTTTTAAGAGGATTATGCTCTCATGGCAACCCTAGAGATTCGGGAACACTTCCATTGTCTTACCCGGTCAATTTTGCCTAAGAATACACTTTTTGATTTTATGTAAATGCCCTAACTTTTCTTACTATAGGGAACACACAAGCATCACGCTAACACTCTCAGAAAGAACGTAAAGTCTAGGAGGGTAGATCGTCTCGGCCTGAACAGAATCATACCTCCGCCCGATAGAAACAAAACCACTGTCGGACTGGTGTTTATAATAATTCTCTAATATGTTTAGTTCTATTTTGTAAGCAAATAATAATTTATACGAGATTATTGACAAATCTATTTTTTGCTTTTTGTATTAAAAGTGCAAGACAGACAAGGGTGAAGATATTGTCAGTTGTCAGAAATGAAGGCAGTTCTGACAGACGGAATACGGCAATGATAGCTGTAATGGTTCGCTGTCATTGGATGAAGAGCGAAACAGCCGAAGAAAATAATCTCAATGCGGAATTCTCAATTCTCGCGGGGCCGAGAAGTCAAGTTATTTACGTATTAATGATTGCATTCATTTTTTCTGTAAGAGTTAGAATTTTATAACATCTGTTATATATATATATATATATATATATATATATATATATATATATATATATATACATATATATATATAAAGTTAGGTATGTGTTTATATATTTGTTTGTACAGAATACACTGGTAAAGTAATTAACAGATCATTATAAATTTTGAAACGTAGCTGCTAAGCGTTACAGGTCCAAATGTTGTCTATATTTAGTTTAATTTAGTTCGATGCATATTGGGTAAAAAGAGGGTGGATTTTTTGTGAAACTTTAACAATAGATATTAGAAGTGAATTAATAAGTATTGCCCGAATTTCAGTTTCTTTGGAGTATTTTGAAAAGATTTTAGGCGGCATAATATGGCGACAATCTCCTATTTGAAGTTTCTAAATATATCAGATTTGCATTGAAATGTATCCACCATGGATACATTTCAATGCAATCCATTAGGCACTAATTAAGCAAGCTTCTCTGAATTTCAATTGCTTTTTCAGCTTAAGCTTTAAATTTTAGGCATTTTCTAGAATCAAAATAATGTAGTGGATATTGATCAAATTTAGAATAAGGATTCTAGACATAACGTGTAGTATCACAATCTGTTGACTTTAATCTTTGTATTACATAAAAGTGGTGCAAACTGTTCTGGAAATTAAGTCTATCTTTGCTGGATCGGGTATTCCTATAGTAATAAATACATGTATTATATTAGCTACATACGTATACGTTTAATCCTTCCGGAATCATCAGTGTAGAGGTAACTGTTCAAACCGGTCGCACGATTCGAACCTTGGAACAAAATTCACTTTTAACTCATTTCCGAACGCTCTAAATAATGAGGCCAATTCTGACCGTTGCATGACGAGTGGCGAAATAAATCCAATTTATGTCAAGCAGACGGACAACCATAGTCAACCGACATAACAGTGGTCAACATAAAGAAACTTGCATTTATAGCTTAGATTAGACGGTCTATATCATTTCCCATTAAAGGACCAAGCCGATAAAAGGGTACAAATAATTATTAATAATGAATATTAAATTATCTACGCAGTATACGTTTAATCTTTGTGCTATCATCAGTGTAGAGATAACTGTTCAAACCGGTTGCACAATTGAACCCTGGCTTCTGCTTTATACGAAGGCAACGATTACTATCTAGCGTAAAGCCTTCTTTTTCGTAATTAAAATAGAGCTGTCTGCGTAATCGGTAATGTAAACAAACATAAAATAATAATCATTATTTTCCTTTGCTTTTTCGGTGAGCTTGATAGCGTATGGGTAAATGGTCAAACTGTGGTCACGTAGAAGTGGTCAAATTTCGAATCTCAATTTGAATCTAAGTTTTAAACACTCGCCATTTTCAGTCACAATGATGATATTGGCCGACTTTATGTAAAAATAAAAGAAGGGAGAAGAGTGGTAAGTATAGATAACTACGTTGAGGATGAAAGGACTCGCAAAATACATAAACTAAAGTACAGAAAAGCTGGTTATCCATTATAAAACAATAACACACTGAATAATACAAAATGCCAAAGATGATTGTCAGCGAGGAATCAATGGTAAACAGCTGTTGCAATAACGTAAAACGATTTGCAACGATTATCAAAGAAAAGCGAAGAGTGCTTAAAATATAGGGAAACTTGTTTTATCTAAATCACCAGGGAACACTATTTGTTGCTATGGTCAGTGAGTTCTCACTTATAATGACACGTGTAAGAATTCGCAGTGAGTAGGAAATAATAATAATAATAATAATAATAATAATAATAATAATAATAATAATAATAATAATAATAATAATAATAATAATAATAATAATAATAATAATCACGACAGCGTCGGGAAAGCAGTACACTGAGAATTATGCAAACAACTGCATTTCGAACAGGCGGATAAATGGTATAAACATAAACCATAGACAGTTCTAGAAAACGAAAATCACAAAATCCTCTGGGATACGGAGGTGCAAACAGATAAACTCATGCAAGCAAGGAGACCGGATGTCATAATAATCGCCAAGAAGAAAAATTCTGCCAAATCGTAGATTTTGCTGTACCAACAGACCACATTGTGAAGATCAAGGAGACAGAAAAACGAAACAAATACATGGAACTCGCCAGAGAATTGAAATGGATATAGAGTATGAAGAAAGCCAATATAATACCAATAATCGTAGGAGCACTAGGAACAGTCCCGAAAAACCTGGAAAAAAGACTGGGAGAAATTAGAATCAAAGACAAGACTGAGACTATACAACATATAGCAATGATGAAAACAGCTGAAATCTTAAGGAAAATCCTTGAATGCGAAAACCAACCCGCATAAGCTAGGAATACTAACCAGTCACATATAAGTTGCAATAAGAAGAAAACAAAAACACAGAAAGAACATGATCGCATGAAACCAAGGAATCGAAAATCCCATAAATTTCATAAACTACCCCCACTAAAGTGATGGAAACAGCCACGACTGCTACCACACAAAATAGTCGTGAATGATCAAGAAAGGTGGGAAGACTGAGGAGTGAGAGCACTAACCAGACCTCCACTGAAAGAGTGCGAAAAGGACTGGGCCCATGAGGAGGCTTATTGCCATCCAAATCTAAGAAAAAAACAAACGCAGTTGCCAGCGAAAAATAAATGGTAAGTGACCGTTGGGATAACGCAATGTTATTTGCAACAGTTATCGAAAGAACTGGATTTTCCCTACATTAAAAACTGACCTTAGAAATTTATAAAAAAATAAATTTTTAATTTAAAAATAAATACAGACGTTTGGCCTCCTTACTAAGGCAGATTAAGGACAAGGTCAGCTTTTCATCTGGGGAAAATCAAGCTCGCTAAAAAATGGAGCACTTTGGATTGAGACAAAAATGTAAATTGCCTCAGTTTAGAAAATTATTTTTTAAGTTGGATTCCGCCCTGATGGGGAGGAAAAAACGGAAGATTACTCAAGCCCGCCGATTTTTTAAAAATGTACATATTTCATTTATTTATTTAAATGTTTTGTAAATAAAAAAAATGCACCTTACATAACAAATAAATATTCAACATATCCCCTCATTTTTTTTTAAATACACAACACGAATCTTCTATGTTTATTTAAACGTATTGTAAAAATAAAGACGCACCATATAAGATTTTATTTTATGATGCATTCCGCCATCGTGGGGAGGCAAGTAACTAGTGACACGAAAACATTTTAGAACGAGAATTCTGAAATGTTTCATTTGCTGATTAAAAAGGTTTGTATATAAATAAAACGCATCCTACATTAAAAATAAATATTTCATAAATATTTCTTGAAATAAATCTTTCCTTATATTAAAAAGCGAGCTTTTGACGAAAATACAATAAACACGGTTTGATTATCCGTTTGTTTACAAAATGCAACGTGAGTCTTTCCAATTTCCGAATCCTTATTCCCTATATGATCCAAGAAGAAGAAGAAGTGAGACTACATGCTTTCGCCTGTCAACATAATGATGGGCAAAAGTCCTATATGGCCCTTACTTCTCAACATGAAGTATTATCGAAATTATGCCATGTAAATGTTGATAATTCAAAAAACATGTATCTGATCAGTCCGACATTTTTAATGATCGTTACTGTTATCAAAGAACATAAGATTAGTACATTAGATTTGGAAAATTCAGGAATTGAAATTCCATTGAACTTTCCAATGGAAATGTCAAAGGTCATATTAGATGCGGAACTTCACTGGCTACAATATGAGTCAAGTAGTGAGTCTATACCTTGAATAAAACTAAAGTTATTGCTAAAAGTTTAATTTTTAACTTTTTCTTTGGGCTTAACCTTTGGTCTGACTATCTCAAAATTAAATCACTTCTGAATTATACCATGATCGATATCTTTATTAAGTTTGGTAACGATTGATGTAGACGCTAGGCTGTACATAAACCAACATAGTGACAAAACCGAAAACATAACCTCCGTCTTGGCGGAGGTAATAATAATAACAATTATAATAATAAATAAACGGTAGATATACGTGTCAACACATATATATGGAATTTATAGAAGAATTTGCGATCCCATATCATTTTCATAAAACTCCGTTGTTATCTACGGCCATCTTGCCCGTCTATCTGCATTTGTCTTTTTGAATTATGTTATTTCTGTTCAGTGATAAAAACGCATCCGTCTTCTGCTGGCGATTTCGACGCCATTGGCCACCTTAACACCATCGACTTGGCCGTAACTGCATCTTTTTCGTCTTCTTCAATATTCCTCCCGTACTAAAACTGACCGATGGAAAGAAACGGACACGACAACCAAAAAATGGCCGGTCAATTAGAAGAGCCAAAATGATTTATACGTGTTGGCTTATGGCGACGTCAAATCTATCTTTCATCTCGTCTCTTTGTTGTGGGTTTCATTATGCGGATGATATACCGTGGCGGCCATCTTTTCCTTTTCATTTTTGGCGCGAAAATCATCTTTATATTTTTATCAGTCTCTATTTCTCTCACTTTCCTTCACTCTCTAATCTCTTTCTTGCTCTATCTCTTTCTACATACACATATGTATACGATAATGCCCTATAAACTATTTACCTCCTCACATACAAAGTATCACTCCCATACTCCCATACACACTCATAAACTTTCACGCGCATATACTCGTTTTTTCCCTCACCTCAACACCCTCATCGTGCTCTATCACACATATATTCTCTCACAAACTGTCTCATACACACACTCTGTCTCTTACTACAGACTATATTTTATATTGCTCTCTTTGACACGCAATCTAACACTTTCTCTGTCACACACACTCTCTGTCTCCTACACGTATGCTTTCACACAATTATACATTCTTTCTCACAAACAGACATTCTCCATCTTTCAGACATACACACTCCCCTCAAAGACATACACTCCGTGTCTCTTTCACAAACATACTCTTTTTCTCGCACAAGGATGTACTTTTGTTTACAAACAAACGTTCTCACTTTCATCTCACAATACTCAGTCTCACACGCACACATTTTATCGCAGACACGAAAGCTATCACATACACTTTCTTTCGGTCAGCAACACTTTCACAAGCAGTCTTCCGCATACCAGTGTAGCAATATATGGGCGTGGGTGTGTTTGTAAGATAATGAAGAGTGGCAAAAATGAATTGTGGACGAGTCCATTGTGGGTGGGACGTCGAGAAGAAAAAAAAGCGACTTGATAACTGTTTAAAAGGAGAAGGTTCCGCAGTGCAAGGAGACTGGAAAGACGGCAGTTTCAAAAACGCGAAGATCCGAAGCGCTTGGTGATCGGAGTATTAAAGTACCGGAAGAATTGGAATTTACCGATGTTTATGGCACAAATTAAGCTTTATTGGCTATGGTACCCAAGACCGTCTTGTTGTTAGGCTTTCGTGTCCACTGACTAAAAATGCGGCCTATAAGCAAGTTGGTAGTATGAAGGAATCCCCTGACTTGTATTTCATCAAACAGACAATTGGAGGGTTTGTGGAACAATTGCTTCAGTTCACGCTCTGATAGAACATGGAGAGGCAATTGCTTTCCAATCGGATGTATATACGAACGAGTTTCTAGCGGAAACCAAGTCTATGACCTCAACAAGAAAAAGACTTTCATAAGGCAAAAGTATGTCAAAAGATTTTTTTATATGTGTGTGCGTAG
Source organism: Sepiola atlantica (assembly GCA_963556195.1). Classification (NCBI taxonomy): domain Eukaryota; kingdom Metazoa; phylum Mollusca; class Cephalopoda; order Sepiida; family Sepiolidae; genus Sepiola; species Sepiola atlantica. The sequence continues at coordinate 104,845,138 of OY744522.1, read as the reverse complement.
CCGGCGTAAACCATTCGGTGATGGCAAATAAAGAAAACCAAAGTGTTTCCATATACGTTCTGTTCTTTGTCATTCTTGCCGAATCTTACAAGGTACCCTGAAAGAACGAGTAATGCAACATGTTTAATTAACGTAGTAAACAGAATGTTCCACGTAAACATAGATTAAGGAAGTAAACAAGAAAAATACGCTATAAGTATAGGAGTAATAAAGTAGCGTTTTCAAGATATTTTGTCATGACAGGAAGTTCCGAAGCAAACAATATACTGAAATTATACCCTTTACGCAATTTGAACGAATTCAGACGGGTATTCCATAGCTTTATGTCCGTCAACCCTCCCAGGGAGCAGGTTGGGAAAAGCTTAATACTTACGTATGTAATATTTCTTTAAGATACCCCTATTTACATGTTGTCAAAAAACTGAAAAGAATAATATATTTATACAATAGAAGTGAACGTCTGTGTGTGTTTCAGTCCGTTTATAGAAAGACAGATAGAGAGTGTTCTTAAAATACAAAAGCTTATACACGTGTACAATTTTCCAAGACACATGCTGGAATTAGTCCTGACACTTTACAGGTTCTTTTAAGGAAGTTACAGATCCTTTTCTAAGATTTTGCAGGATAAATAGAAATATAGTTATAAGTGTAACTTAAAAAGACGACTTGAAAAATATTCCAATTGCCCAGTTGGGAGAATCAGGCTGATAATCTCGAGTGTGCTGTTTCAATCTTGCCTCAGATTGCTTTGTTTTAAAAGGAAAAATAAATAAATATCTTTGTTCCTTTTTTATATAATAAAATGTAAGTGAAAATATTTTAGGTTTTGGTATATTAAGTACCCATTGCTTCTCTGTATGTCTGCCCGTCTGCACATTTGTATGTCTCGCCCAACTTTAATATAAGTGTTCAACGTGTAAAATCTTTCGATGAGCACTAGAGAAATAGTTGTGTGTCTATAGCAGCTTACTTAAGGGAGCTAAAGGCCCTTTTCTCATAGGTTGCACTTTGAAAGTTATATATATTCATAAGCATATGCTAAGAGTATTAACATATATATGAATAGCTTAGTGGTTAAGATATCAAGCTGACAACCTCGAGATTTCTCTTAAAGTAAACTCTCACGTGAAACGCCGGGTAACCCTGCTAGTTTCTAATAGTAAAAAAATAATCAACAAAAGTATAATATAAAGACTCAGAGCAAAAATAATTAGTCTTTTTAGGAATAGGTATAAATAGATTTGCCGTCCGACTAAGAACGGAGAAAGTCAAATCAACTTCCGACTTTTACCGAAATATACAAATAAAGTAGGCGCTGTTACTTGTTAGACGACTACTTTTCAATCAAGTTCAGACTTTTACGTAATTTTTTGGATGCCTTATTACTTTGAAACTTTTCATTTAGAATTTCTTTGATACCTTTTCATTTACCTTTACTAAAAGGGTTAGAGTTAGGGTTAGTTTAGGTTTAGGTTAGGGTTAGGGTAAAATAATTTTAATTTGTATTGCGTAGAAGTACCGAAACAACATTACAGAACATTCCTAATAAAATCAACAGTTGCTTTCGTTAAATAACATCTTCGAAAAAACTAAAAATAATGCATTCGGTTGGTTCGGCGAAGTTGGTTAATATTCGCCAGTCTCCGGTGAAACTCAGAATTGATGACGTAAGGACTCATACTTTCTTGGATACCTATTCCTAAAAAGTATCAAATAATTATTGGCCTCTTCCGCCACTACTGCAGAGACATCATAACTGATTAAGATTACTTCTACTTTGTATGAATAAACCAGAGAGCGTAAGAGAGCGAGAGAGAGAGAGAGAGAGAGAGGGAAAAGGGTGGGAGAGAAAGAGAGAGATGGGCGAGATGCACAGGCATCTTTGCTCTATATAAAGAAAGCTAGATATATTTAAACCTTCCATAAGTAAAAAGGGATGATTTTAATGAATGTGCGCGTGTAGCGGATGATGTCTATCGTAATAAGAAGCTAATGTTAGTTTTAGCTTAATTAAGTGTTTCACTTAGACTAAATCAGTAATAAAATCTTATCTAATTACTTTATTTACAGTAACAATTTAACTTATTGTATGTTCTTTTCTTTTTCTTTTTTTTTGGTCTCTTTATATATTTAAGTGGCGCTCAAAGGAATTTAAGCTCAGAAGTTTTGTAAATTCGTTAGATTCCTTCAAGTATCTCCGTGCCTTTTGGTTTAAACGGAAAATGTACACCTTCATCGAGAGAAAAAAATCACTTCACATTTAACAACAAGTGAACGCCCGTGAAACAAAACATATGGAGGTCAAAAGAAAAAGAATAGAATACATTTGTTTTGATTGCCTTCCGTTTAAAAACGAAAGTAAATTATGTTTAACACGGACTAAAGTACGATTAGTTATTTCACAGCAGTCGTGGGATGTGAACTTGATGAAGTGAATACCAACCAAGAGTGCCATGTTTCGAATCCCATTGGTTCCATCAAACCACTTTCACTAGCGATGTTGACAGCTTTTATGTGGCCATTCCTGTAAGATGCTGGTTCTAAAAAGAAGAGGGGAAACTAAAGCACACAATACAATCGAGCCGGTCAAAAGTCAAACCATGCTGGTTCATACGAATGTATGTCAATAGCGTTCACCTTTATGATAATTTAGAAGATTATCTATCGTACTTTCAAATACTATCAACAAGATTTATGTTCATTTCTTGAAATGATTGCAATTCTTAGACATCTGAAAATAAAGAATAGAGAGAGAGAGATATTAATAAAACACCTCTTACCAAGGTCGAAAGCCACACGAGGGTAAGGGTTAATGAGATTGTCAGCTGGATAAAGATAAATACTAGCAGCAGATTGAAAACAATGAATTGAATGGTCAAAAAATGATTACACAAGAAGACACGAAGTCGACCAGGAGAGCAATAATGTGGCATGCGTTCCACAAACAGAAATGTTTTTTTTAAAGAAATTCTGATCATGGAAATCCTTTTTCGTTATGTTATATAATAAGAGGAAAATACGAACGGTACCTAACCAAGACAGAAAACCATGGAAAGAGGAAGTGCTCTATATGTTTTCACATGAATATATCACAATAAAAAACAATTAGGAATAATTTAAAAAAACGAACAAAATAATCTTAACAATTTAAGCTTTAATATAAGCTCTTTTGATTGCTTATTAATGCCATGTATATATAAATATATATATAGAGAGAGATATATATATATATAGATAGATAGATATATGTATATATATATATACATATATGCATATATATATATATATATATATATATATATATATATATATATATATATATATATATATATATATATATCAACCCTATCAAGTACGACCACTACAATCTGAAACTGTAATTTAATATTAATTTATGAATATTATATATATATATATATATATATATATATATATATAGAGAGAGAGAGAGAGAGAGAGAGAGAGAGAGAGAGGGAGAGAGGGACGGGTACATAGTTTGGTTAAACTGAGTTAAGGTATATGACACCTTGACTTACAGTTAGAATAAACTTGGCGCTCGGGTTTCAAATCTCGGCCTGGATATACTTGCTACATCTAACTTTACTAAAAACTCGTGATACGATGAAACAGCTGACTGTATATATATATATATATATATTATTCAGTTAGATAAATATGTAAATCGACATATATTAAATGTAGATAGATAGGTATTATTAGGGGTGGGACGTAATGGGTGAAAATTTCAGATTCATGCGAGTAGTATTTTTTGTGTTCATTTATGCATAAATAACACTAAACAAGCAAACATTTTGGAAATTTTGCAAAATTCAGAAGGTGCAGGCCAAAAATAGCCGTTAGGGCTCCACGGGACTCAAAATCCATCATTTTTCGGTGAAAAAGTGGTTCCATGCGACATTGCAGGTCCTAAAACATCCTCCAAAGCTATGAATGGATATAGATGGTTAAATCTGATATAGTACTTTAATTTAGGACTATTGTCAGGCTCTGAAATGGTTTTCATGAATGTAAAATAGCCAAAAACTAGTGGCCTGCACCTTCTGAATTTTGCAAAATTTTCAAAATGTTTGATTGTTTAGTGTTATGTATAAATGAACACAAAAAAATACTACTCGCATGAATATGAAATTTTCACCCATTACGTCCCACCCCTAGTATTATGTCGTTACGTGGGTGTTCATTCTAGTTAAAATTATTCGAAATTGTACAAGTTACACTCGACTATGTGGAGTTCAAGATGATCGCCCGGTTTTTCAATCCAACTTCTGTAAACATCGCAGATATAAAAAATAATAAAATAAAAATCATTTTTAGCTTAACATATTTTAATTAAATTAACTTTTAAAAATCTTTACATTTACCAAAAAAGTCATTACTTATACTACTTCTGCGTCGAGTTTCGATGAATTACTTCTCTTTGATGTAGCGCATCCATATTGGTAATGTTACTGTTGTGCAATAGATATATATCTAGCTAGCTAGCATTCTAGCTAGCTAGATAGATAGATGCATACATAAATACATACATACATAGGAAAGCACTCAAGCAGACAGATTTACAGAGCGATAACAAGCCTAAAATAAGGCACACAAAAAAGCATAAATCAAGATGTCGACCGAGAAATTACTAAGGATAAAAAGAGCGAGAAAATGAAGAAAACAGATTCGTCCGGTTCAACGCAGCCCGACGGAAATGGACGGAAATTAGGGGGAGAAAAAAAAACAAGGAAAATCGTTAGAAATTTCGTTTTTTGAAACGATGAAAAGAAAGACAGGAAAAAATAGAAGACTTCAGAAGAAGAAACGAACATTTATTTATATTATTTACTTACAAGGCGACTCGACGATTATTTTTGCTAGTTTCTCACTACTCCACCACCAAAAAAATAAGAAGGTTATGTGTGAGAGGAGAGTATCATGACAAACGAACATATACTACACTGCCAACTAAAAGGAGAAGGGAATGCCTGAAAGAGTATATAATGACTACGGAACAGATAATACACTATTCTTAGTCGCCCACGCAAAGGAATAGTGCATGTGAGTATGGTGTAATTCTCACATATACTGCACTACTTCTATCTAAATTGAACATTTAAAGATAGTAAATTAGTCTGAAATAGTATAGTAAACTGAATTTAGCATTAAAGGATAGCACACTTGTAAAATTAATAAAAGTAATAGTAGAGTTTCGCTTTCAGACAGACAGATAGTGACGTTGTCGGCAAGAAAATACTTAACACATTGCTTCTTTATTATGGAGTTACCAAATATGAATGTCTGCAATATACTTTAAATGGTGGAAATCTGGATTTACTTGGTATCTTCCTGCAGTCAATTGTCTAATTATTCGGGGGAGCATTTTCTCCAGTAGGGAATAACACAATAAAGACTTTGAACAAAACAGATTTTATGTGTTTTAACTTTTATTTCTTACTCTCACACTCATTTCAGTATGTTTCGATACCCCAGTAAGAGAGCTCGGTGGAGGAGAAAAGCAGAGGACATATTTGCTTTTCGAATTCAAGTAAACCTCTTCTCTGTTTTTCGGTAAACTCACCGTATTTATCAAAACCAGTTTTTATTTACACACATTTTTCTCAACAACAAATGTTTATTTTAATAATTTACTCACCAAAAAAAGTTTTATGAAAATATAGAGTTTCTGTATTTGTAATCAGGCATGTACCGAAATGAAGTTATTTTTCTGCTTCTAATCTGTGTGATACGTTGACTTGAAAAATCTCTAAATGCAATATTAAAAGATCAGTAAGAGCACGTCTGTCACTCTGACGTTTGAAATCGCATTTTCATCGCTAGACAAGTTTTATTTTTCGAAGCGTTCACATGACTTTATATTGCTCTTTTTGTTTTTCAGGTCGTCTGTCTGCACATCACGCGTACGTTTGAGATAGCATTTGTAAGCAATGAACGCGTAGATTGAATGGCCGCACATCAAGAATAGTTGTCCTTGTTTTTTTATTGTTTTTGTATTTGTTATTATTCTTCATTGCCTTTATCGATCTTATATTATTGGAGGCACAAGTGGTATAATGGATATCGATGCTGACTATGCAATCTTCGCATTCACTCATATTGTATCACAATTGTAAAGAAGGTATGATACCCTCTAGCTAAGTGTAAAATTAATCAAAAAATCATTTAAAATGAAGAAATTTGTAGCGTAGTGTGGAGGGTTTTTTTTATCTCCATTGTGAAGAACTGACCTTCTCCTGTCCTGATACGGTACACACTCTGGACAGGTACATACGATTTTATTCGAAGAAGGGAGTTTCTAGGTAATATCAAATTCCGAAGCGAACCCCAGTCGCATATGTATCACGCTCAGGCGCGATATTTTTTTAACGGCGTTAGTTTTTGCAGTTTTTTGCTGGAAAGTGTCGCCATCCTCCCACTTACAGCATCTGATCTTCCCAAATAGTACCTCATCTGGTATTCAGTGAACTCAACGTCGTTTAATTCCGTGATCTAACGAGAACCAGTTTGTCAACCTGATTGTAGCTTGAACATCTGACCGGTATTGTGTGATGGACAGAAAACAGCTGTTCGTCTCTTTGAAGTAGTTGGGGATATCCCAGTCAAATTTTCCCTGTCTTCCTCCTTGCAGCTGTAACAATGTAACAAGATTAAAAAAAACGCCTAAAACAAAAATGACAATGACGTCATGCTCTTTCATGTTTTAATCTTCTGCAGCACGGTATTGTTGCACGTCAGCTTCCAATCGTCTGCAGATAAACTAATGAAGGAAAAAAACTACCAAATTGTAAATTTTGCCGTCCCAGCAATTCACAGGGTGAAGATTA
>OY744522.1:104765793-104833293 GCA_963556195.1 Sepiola atlantica | reverse complement strand
GAAATTCAATGAATGTGCATGGTTAAAGATACGGAATGTGACCGGTTCATCAGTCGATGTAATGATAGTGTTATTTACACTTCTTTATCCAATAAAGACCCGAATCGGAGACATTATTGGAAAACGGAAATATGTTTTATTTTTATAATATAGAATCCGAGTGTTTTTTCGCCTTACAAATAAATAGCATCATTATTCTTTGTTTATTATGCAACTTTGGGAAATTTCTCCTTTAAACTTTCCAATTAAATGTTTGAAACAATGCATTGCACAGAACATTTAAACTATTTATATATATATATATATATGCAGGGTTACTAAAATACAATTGTGAATCACACTTTTATTAGATCGGCTGATGAACTGGTCACATTTGATATCTTTAACCCTGCAGCTTGAGTTTCCAGTGTTTCTGTGAAACTGAAGATACTGATGGAAGATCATAATAATGTATAATGGCAATTAATATATATATATACACGCACACAGACACACATATATATATATATATATATATATATATATATATATATATATATATATATATATAATACAAAAATAAAGTGAGAAGACATATGATACCTATGGTTTCGAACCGGACACGCATTTCTTTCCGGGGGAATAATTTGATCTGTTGTTCTCTTATCAGTCAATGGATTTCTTTTAGCAAGATTTGATGTGAGTGCATAAAAATAACGTTAAAAAAATGAAATTTTCCACATAAAATTAGATAAAACACAAAAGTGAAATTTTCCATTCGAAGTAAAAAAAAAATAGAATTAGAGCTAAGTGTCTGGAAGTCCGACGTGACAGGTAGCGATGAAGGAAGCAAAATAGTCCTTTTTGACAAGTGATCGGATTGGATTCGGACGCCTTTTCGAAGCAATGTCTATATTTACCCCCAACCGAAAACGAGCGATAGGAAGCTAGATTTTACCGTACAGTAACGGAATAAAATGTCAAAGAGTATGCTGCCATTAAGAAGGTATTATGGCGTTTTTTTTAATTTGTTACCTTATTACAGAACCAAGGGAAAGAGAAAGACAGAGTCATTTCTGTTACATATACTTCTCCCCAAGGGGGAATAATGTCTTGTATGTCACAATAAAATCAAATACATCGATGTTCCTTGTTATCAAATGCAAATCAAAAATTGTAACAGCTCAATTAAATCCTACCTTTGCCACCGCTCCTCCTGTGACTGGGGCATTTGATTCACGATCATCTCTATGGGAGATACATTCACGCCTGGAATTAAAGTTTCACAACAACACAAAGAAAAGACAATATTCTGAATTTTGGAATAAGAACCATTTATTGAGCTGTTGACGTCGCCTTCTTTTCTGCTAGCGGCTGAGGACGTTCTGGGATACGGACATCCTGCGCCCTTGCCCCTTAGTTTACAATCGATTCTTAACTCATTATTTACATATGCTGTTCACTCCAAAGTTTCCAACCCAACTTTCGTACCACTTTCGCGCCCTCTTCTCGCTCCATGTGACGTTTTCTGGCTACAGCATGTTGAGGTAATATTTAAGCGCATACTTGCTGGCATTTGGTTTCCTATGTACGTGTGAACACCGCCCTACGAATCCAAATTGTCAGATGAATACTAGCGAACGGACCCATAACTATTTACCACTTCTGCTGTTATATATTTACTAAGATTATAATAACAGCTTTAACCAACGGAAAAGAATAAAAATAACAAGAGAGTCGCCACTTCTCATTGGGGCAACTACTTACAACATGTCAGCGAGATTATCACTGATTTCTGTCAACGGGAAGGCGACGAGCAATCGATTGGCCTCGAAAGGATAATCCATCACGCGTTATAAACAGATTAAGCTTGCCATATAATATTACATACTATGTATATGTAGTTCCAGTTTACCCTAACATCTTCCTACGTCAATCAATCACGGCTGACGAACATTGGAATGTGTTAGTATAGAACGCCAAGTACCAAGGATTATGCAACAGTAAGAAGATTGTTAAGACTGGTGCAGATAAAAACGAAATATAAAACAATATATAATTATCTTTTAAAATAGGATACGTATATTCAAGTAGCAGAATACGACATAACGCGCGGATTTAAAGTCAAATGATCACATTCGGCAGATGTTCATAGAATCAGTGGCTTTTTTCTCTGAACACAAGACAAAACAGACGTCGAAATCCACGTAATCCAAGTTAAGCTTTTTAATCAAATACATACCAACGAAAGTAGAATTAAAAGTGCGATAAAAAGTGTATTTACATAATATAAAGTCCGGATTTTTTTGATTTTTTACTTACACATATTATTATCATTATTATTTGTTTAGTATGCTATTTTACGGAATCTCTCTTTTTAACTTCTCAATTAAATTTTATAACAATTATTTGTTAGAAAATGTATAGTATTGATATATATATATATATATATATATATATATATATATATATATATATATATAAGTGAAATATTTTGAAAATTAACAATCGTGCAATTTAAATTAAAAATTCATTTATTTAATTTTTTTGCAAGCTTTCGTTGTAGAACAACTTTGTCAGGCGAGACTGTCTTATAGTTATTTTTCTTCTTTTATTCCTACTCATGTTGATGGTATTAACCCCGAGGGGTCGAATCACAATAGAAGAATAAAGGCATGTCAAGTTCTAAAAGACGTTAGGATAAGTGTAGTCCTGTCGATATTATGCGCAGATTGGTGCTTTCTATGTAAGGAAATTGACAACAACTTTGAGGCACGCATTTAATTTTTTTTTAAATATTAAAGTGTTTTTCACCGTTTTGGCCTCTCATACCCTCATCCGTGTAGGAGAAGAAGTTGCAGGCGGTTGCATGGGCTCGAACGCAGTTCGTAGATTCAGGCTAGAATCACGAGACAAACGCTCAGGACGACACGGCCGCGAGAAATCGGCAAGGCAATAATTGAAATTAAGGTATACTTACCCGGGAAGTGGGAGAAACGTGTTGTCGTCTACAGTGTTCAACACTCGAACGGAACTTGCTTATCGCAGAAATAACAATAAATCCTTTCAATTCAAAACAGGACTCTACTTTTAAGACTATTACATCTTTAAATGTTTGTTTTTATTAACTATAAATAGTTTTTAAATATTAAAGTGCTTTTCACCTACAGACGACGTCGTTTCGGGCTCTCTTACAATCATCAGTGTAAGAGTGGCGGTTGCCGCCGATAGCATATATATAGAAAGAGAGAGAGAAAGAGAGAGAGAGAGAGAGAGAAGAAAAAAGAGTGATAAACATGCGACGATTGTCCAAATTTATTTCAAATTTCAATTGTTCAATGCAAGGTGTATTCAGTAATAAACTAGTGTTTATTATTCTTTCCTTAAGCCAAGGCTTTTCAAAGATCGAGATCTTATCATCAGAGGAGAAATACAGATAGATAAGTTGGCTTTCGAAAGAGCCAAAGTTCAAATATTTGAAAAATATTATTAAAAAATGTAGTGAAAGAAAAGTTCCGTAAAAATGATATTTGGTTTGTCCGGGTGGTAATTTTCCGTTGAAAAGATGTCCAATGAATAGGAGAAATTGTAGAAAGCGAAAATAGCTTTTACGTAGGGGCAGTATGGAGAGAATGTTCAAATATAAGTAAATCCAAACGCACTTAAATGGAATTGAAAAGAGAAAAGCTGTCCATTATTGATAACTTCCTGGACCATAGAAATTCTCTTCTGTATCAAATTTTTGTATCAAACTTATTTTCAAAGTTTTTGGATGGCGCGCCTCCTAAATGCTATATTTTACAAAAGAAATAATGTGAACATGTTACTCACCGGGTTTCCGAGAATATATATCCTATAATCTATCATGATCGGTCCATTAACATGAATAAATACAAATTAAAAACTTTATATATATGCACTCCCTATATGTTAATATTTACAAAATAAATTATGTGCCCATGTTGATCACTTTAATTTTTACAATATATATATTCCAAAATTCACTATGATCCGTTCACTAGTTTACTAGATTAAACGTTTTGGGGCGGGTTTTAATGGGCGCATTATATATATATATATATATATATATATATATATATATATATATATATATATATATATATATGCACCACATAAATATCAATATTTACATAATAATGTGCCGACGATACTCACCGAATTTTTTAGAATATATATTCCAAAATTCACTATGATCCGTTCATTAATTTAGGATATTGCTCTGTGCATATAGATAGATAGATAGATAGATAGATAGATAGATAGATAGATAGATAGATAGATAGATAGATAGATAAATTAATAATATATACATATATACATATAAATATATATCGGCAATATATATATATATATATATATATATATATTTATATATAATATAGAGATAAAGATCAAATTATGTTCTTATAAATGCCTTCTTAATTCATTCCATGTCATCATTTCTAAATAATCTAATTATTTGTTAAGATGTTTTACTTAGTTACTGTTCCTAATTTCATCTAACCAATTGTCTTAAAATATATTACACTATCAGCAAAAAAAATCAATAGGTCAATGGATCTGTATTTTTAACGTTGACTTGACAATGACCTTTCATATCGAGGAGAAATATTCAAATATCGAGGCTGTCCAACAGATGCAGGGACAAAAGGACAAAAAATAACCGCCATTTTCCGGTACAGACACCAGTTGCAATTTTCACCAGAGCCCATTTAGCCGTGCTGCGGTCCTAATACCGCCTTTGGGCGCCTTCAACGGTCCTTGTGAGGTGTTGGCAGCTGTCAATATCAAACAGGTGGCGTATCTATTTATCTATCGTCCGGTCGATTATCTTCTATGTTTGCAAGACATGACCAATGAGAATAGTCGATCGATAGAATTTGGAAGTCTCTGACAATGACTGCCTCCGTTGCATCCTGGGTTGCCGACGGGTCGACCGGTTCCCGACTGCTGTTTTCCGCCAACGCCTCAACCTGAAGTCTTTGCCATCCGTCTGTTACAGCGACGTATTTGATGGTTTGGGCATGCAGCTCGTTGTCAAGAAGGAGGAATTAATTCGTGACATAATCCTCCTCACCTCTTTGTCTAGGTGACGCAAGCATATCGATGGGTAGTTGAGGACGTGGACCACTACAACAAAGGAGGATTTTGCTGAGCTCTCAGGTCCACAAGTGGTCAGTTTTCGATTGGGTAACCATCTTGTGCGACCTTTCTCAGAATCGTCGTGAATGGGCCGCCATGGTCCGAGAGATGCTATAGGCTAAGGAAGAAGCCGGCTCAACTTGATCAGGGTGACATTCTTGCAACGAGAACGGTCATTCGGAGGTATCATACATTTGTTTGTATCTTTAATAAATGGAGTTGGAAATGATGTCACATGAAAATAGCTTTTTAGAATTGTCTAAATTACATTGAACGCTATTATCACAATTATAAACAATAAGTATTAAATTATTTATGAAAATCACCGATGGACGTTGAAAGTATTTGCGAATATATGATGAGGAAAATGAGCAAAATTCGACGATTATTTTAAATAATTTCTGGTTAAATGAATAACTACAGGCAAAATATACATACTTAAACCAATTATATCGACCTTTTTCCGCGTTTCTCTTCGTTTGTTTTGTTAGATTTCATAATCTCATGTCTACTTCCTAACTTTCTCTATTTCTCTCTTTATCTATCTATGTATTTCTCTTAGTCTCCATTTTTATCATTGTATTCCTCCGCTTCTCTCTCTTTTTACGTCTCTATTTCTTATATCTCTTTATTTCTGTTCTCATCTCTTCAACGCCCCCTCTCTCTCTCTCTCTTTCTCTCTCTCTCTCTCTCTCTCTCTCTCGCTTGCTCTGTATGTATTGGTGTTTATATTTTTTATCTATTTCTGCTCCTATTTTTGTTTTATTACTTTCCAGTATCTCCTTTCTACCAGTCTCCCCCTCTCTCATCCTGTTTTGTTATATTTGTCTCATGAGTTACATAGAGCTGGAAAAACGAGTCACTCTTTCTTTGAATGCACACACATACATTAAGAAATATTAGAGAAGGGTTGAATCAACATAGAGTGAGAGGAGGAAAGAAATATATAGATATATAAGAGAGATGGTTGACTTGTTCAGTTAATTACAAATTCTGACTAATGAGAACAATTAAAGCAGATTTTTTTCTGGAATATAACTCAATCCCAAGACTAAGGTATATTTTAGCATGTATTATTATAAAATCTATAGGGGAAAGACACGTTGATTAACTCATATGGAGTATAATGATTGATAGATCACATATCAGACTATAGATAACACAAACACACACATTAATCACATTATATTTCTTGTTTTCTAAACAAAAATAAGTGCTTGTGTATATGATTGTCAGCTTTAATACAAGAAACTACCGGGTGGATGCGTACTGGCTTATATATGTAGAAGTCATAGACATTGAAATTTCTTTCGTCTTGCGGAGAGCAGCCCTAGTAAGGTTGTTTGGTCACATGATGACCAATTAGCTTCCATTGTGTATTAATTTCGACCTGATCTTTGAAAGACTACACTCAGACCTTTAGGGATTTGCAGAGCAGGCAGAGAGTTTTCAGACATCCACGAAGAAAAGCGTCCTCTCTCCTGTCCCTGTCGCCTAGACACCAAGCAAGGCTATCTTCACTTGAAGATATACTATTACCAGAAGATACTTTCGGCAGTCGACCTTTATTAGTAGTATTATTTTCTTCACTGCTAAACTGCTGGCAACCTATACTCAACGGTGTGGGTTACTTAAATATATATATTCATTGAAGGGCCTGTGTTCATTTCTTTAGCGATTTCTTTAGCGATTCTTTTTATTAAGATTAGCTGCTATATATATATATATATATATATATATATATATATATATATATATATATATAGTTTGTTTATGTTAAAACTACGGTCGTACTCGAAAGTGAGTGGGGAATGTTTGGTGATGACGCAGCGGAAAGGAAATACAATAATTATTGACACAAAAAAAAACAGACTTTTAGATTGTTTTGTTAAATTGAGCATGTTATGGAAACACAATTTGAGAAAATAACTTACTTAGGAAACTGTGTAGCCTGTAAATAATCAATTGAAATTACCAAAACATGTTACTTAAGAGAGCGCACGACTGTAGATCTAGATGGTATTTGCTGCAATCTGATGTTCCGATTCGCAATCGCTGACATAATGTACAAATATTATTTATTCTTGTTCAACTGTAACTTACGACACGTCATTAGAAAACATCATTAGGAAACGTGGTTGTTAACGCGATTACCACCGTTAATCAAACGAGGAAATAAAGACGCAAACATTGTAAGTTTGATGTTGGTAAATAACGAAGGTCAAAAAGGTCATGAAGGCAAACGATAATTTCACATAAGTATCCCCCTTTTCCCTCTCTCTCTCTCTCTCTCTCTGTCTCTCTCTTTCTCTCTCAAATTATCTGACTTATGATGCAACCGTCTACCTATATAAGAGTTAAGTACGTCTTAAGATTGAGTACTGTTGTCACATCTGGAGAGGCGCCGCCCAGAGCACTCTTCGTTGCTCAGACAGAGTTCAAAGTTCACCTTTAAATCTAGTAGACAGGGGCCTCCTTCTGTTCCTTACAGCTCATTTCTAGCAGAAACGACATTGTTAGTTTAGTTCTACTTTCCGTTATTTCCATGGAAGGTGCTCGACTGAACTCCAATCACTGGTTCGTCACCGCAAAGCATCATGGCAATAACTCGTAACGGAGAAAATCTTTCAATTCTTCCTCCATGTGCTTAGGGTCAGGGGGAATCTCCATGGATAGAGCTTATTTGCCAGGGTTTTCTGTATGTGGAACACATTACCACAAAACTGCCTCCCTGCAGACTACAACATAGTTATCTTCAGATCCAATATCAATCTGATTCATTAAGTTCATTGTAGCTGTTAATTTCGGCTAACACTCGTTCCATCCCATTAATCGTTAGCTTCGAATGGCTATTAAACTTGATAAGTGACCAAAAAGTTAAACAAATCTCTATCTCTAACGTGCTTCTCTTCTCTTTCCTTTATACTTTGGGGTGTTAATAGGCATAGATGTTACCGCACCGAACTATCAAATCGGCAAACCTAGTCATTTTTTCTCCAGACGGATCCCTCCGACGACATTCTAGAGTAAGGTGTTCGATCTCACTCCATCCCACCACCTCGAAATCCATATTTCCGACTTTTCTACTTGTTCTTTTGTTCTGCCTTTTTTATACAAATGGGTATCCACTTACCAAAGCCAAAATCCACTTGAAGATCAAGGTTAATAAAAATTATCGGTTGCATGATGAACAATACTATTAGAGGATACAGAACGATGGATATGATGGGTAGGATTTAATTACTTAAGAGGACGGGCGGCTTGACAGCTATTTCTCAACCCTGTCAACTACTCAACATCATCCTGAGTATGGCACAAAACTGAATCCGGCGGTGAGGCCCCACTTCGATAGTTTCGGGTAATGGGTAGTCACCTTTTTGATGTAATGCCTATCAGATGGGTGAAAGCTTTCAATAACTTTCCTGCTATCCAGTTCACAGTGACGTCTTCCAGTATCTGCAGTCTTTTTTTCTTATTTGTGTACCTTTTCGGTGCAATAAAAACGGTGTTTTTTACACTGTTCACCTGCGTTTGTTATTTTTTCTTTGTTGTTGCCGTAGTTTTGTAATCAAGTCGGATTTAGTACTTTCCATTCTGCACTCGTATGTTTGGGGTGAGGTATGTAACCTTTGACTTACCTCCAGTTCAATATATCCTGAACAACAAGTAGTATATTCACATTAAATAACACGAAAG
This sequence comes from Sepiola atlantica, assembly GCA_963556195.1. NCBI lineage: Eukaryota > Metazoa > Mollusca > Cephalopoda > Sepiida > Sepiolidae > Sepiola > Sepiola atlantica. Next base: position 104,824,455 of record OY744522.1, on the reverse strand, counting down.
GATTGAGATGCCGTAAAACAGTAAAATACGTTATTTCTTTATCGATTGCTCTTCTTCCTAACTAATTATTTGACCTTATACCATTCACTTTATCTTATATGATTATTCTTACAAAATCTATCTCCCTTTCTCTCTCTCTCTCTCTCTCTCTGCCTCTTTCTATCTGTCTCTGTCTGTATGTCTCTCTCTCTTTCTCTCTCTCTCCTCTCTCTCTCTCTCTCTCTCTCTCTCTCTATCTCTCTGTTCTACTAATTATGTCCCTTTTTCTCTAAGTATTTCATTTCATTCCGTTCAATGCTTCTCGTATATCTGACAAAATATATACGTCTTTCGATCTGTCCCCCCTCTCTCTCTCTCTCTCTCTCTCTCTCTCTCTCTCTCTCTTTCTCTCTCTTTTTCTTATACTTTCTCTTTCTATCTCTGTGTTTAATCTTTTTTTTCCTTTCTTTTTGTTATTCTGTCTATCTCTCTCCTATCTCTTTATTTCCATCTCTCTCTCTCTCTCTCTCTCTCTCTCTCTCTCTCTCTCTCTCTTATACACCCGCTCATGCTGTTTTCTCCCTGTCTCTTTCTTATACTCTCTCGTCAGAAAATTTGAATTTTATTCTCCTCCTACCCTAACCTTCTACCATAAACCCCTCCTCCCACCACTCTCGATTCACTTTTTATATTCCACCCGCTAAAAGGCTTGGAGAGAAATTGCTTCGTAATTGCCACTGTTATAGATTCTGCTTGTCAATATCTTTCTTGAATCGAAATTGCCGATAGACGATGAAGGTCATTTTCAAATTCATTCAATTCTTTTCGAAATGCGTCATCGCAGCTTTTGTCTGTCGGTCTTTCTGTCACGTTTAATTTTAATTTGTCATGCTTCAGACCTTTAAAGAGAATCGTAATATTTATAAAACTACACGGTCAATATTCATGAAAAGACTCCATGTTAAAAGAAGAGAGCTGATTGGTTAACTTAACCGCGCGATTATTAATGGAAATTTGAACTATATATATATATATATATATATATATATATATATATATATATATATATATATATATATATATATACCATTAAAAAGTTAAAGGTGTGTAATTTGTTCGTATGCCAATAGAAACATGTACTAGGTTGACGAAAACGGAATACATATTCATAAGGAGTACATATTACTTGAGTTTGAATCTCACGTAAGTTTAAAGAGTTTTTAAATCTAATTACGTATTTTATAAATGTAAATAAATTGACATAACAAAAACAAAATTAAATAATATATTTTAAAACTCAAGTAACCTTTTATGATAATCTGCAAAAAGTAGAGATAAATAGTATTTACTATTAGTTCAAAGCGAATTCTAATTTTTTGCCAATAACAAAAATATGTAAATGCAGTCATCTTAGTTACTTACTCTCTTATATAAATACCAAATAGTGTATTTCGTACTAGCTATAAAGTGGTGGAAACAAAAATTAAGATAGAAATTGACGTACCCAGGTATAAACTAGTATTTATAAATCTGAATATCTACCTAAAGTATGTGTCGGATTGATTCAAAAGTTTTAAAGTTTTTTTTAATGCAATTTCCTTTAGTTTGTAACTCTTAAAATTGAAATCCCATTGGATGGGGTAGCAGTTAACCAAGTAATTAACGCAAACGACTTTGAAATCGGCCAACGTAGTTCTTTTCTAGTTAAATCCAGCTACCAGCACACTTATTTAATGTGTTCACCCATAGCACTCTACTATTTATACGGGTCCTTCTTTATATATATATATATATATATATATATATATATATATATATATATATATATATATATATGTGTGTGTGTGTGTGTGTGTGTGTGTGTGTGTGTGTGTGTGTGTGTGTGTGTGTCTATCTAGGCAGTATATTCTCTTGCAGACAAGTATTGTTGAATATAAGAGACAACTCATGTCTAGATATCCTTTGGTAGATCCTTTCAATTGTCCGAATCAGGATCTTAGTTTCGGAACGGAATTGGCTGATGAATTTGTCATAGTTTAGATTTGTCTCCCAAGTACTTTCAGACTCATCCGGGTCCATCTTCAGGGGAATGAGGTTAATCCGGTACAGACCATGTCTTAATATTATAGAAGGTGTTGGCGTGAATTATGTAATAAGTACGAAACAATTATATATATATATATATATATATATATATATATATATATATATATATATATATATATATATATATTCTTCAGTTTACCATTAATTTTATATAGCTATTCTAAATTCTTCAATATTTATAAGATGCATGATAATACACTTGTACTTTCGTTAATACAGACACTATCACATTCGTCACCTCTTTAAAAAATCAGATCGTCTGATCGTCGAAGATGAAAAAAGTAATTGGGGACTATCCGGTGTTGCTGACTGCCCAAAATTAAGATTTTACCTATTTCAAAATGAATTGCTCCAATATCCAATAAGACGTTATAAATAGAATCAGTTCGTCGTCATCGACATAAAAGTGACATTTGTTTAATTTATCGAAAGAATATTTAGCTGACAATTAAGTGTGAAACAACATTTGTGTTTGTCTGTCACGCTTGTTTGAAACAGCATTTTCATGGGTGTGTCAGGCTTAAGCGCAAAATACCATGTGTATGTACGCCCACGCATAGATTACGTATATTTAAAAAACTAGTGAAGAGAATCTCTTCAAATAAGGTGTTGTTATTATGATTAAATATTACAAAATCGTTTGAATTACTACGAATAATCTGTTCAATGTATTCAGTTTGCGAAGTTGATTAACCCTTTCTAGATTAGTCGATTTATGTGTGAAATAATTCAAGACTCCGCCTGGGACGGACATGCAGCTAGTTTAATATTTTTATATCATTTGTTTTTTCGCAAATCGTATTCTTTGTTGCCGTTGTTTTAGTACGCCTTCTCCGTATTTCTTTTCTTAATATATTCTTCTTCTTATAGATTCTTCCTTTTTTTATTCTTTCATTGTCTTTTTTATTTTTGCCATATTTTTTTTCTTCGAATCTATCGCATTCGTCCATATTGCTGTTCGAACTGTTGCCATGACAACGAACAAAAAATTACGTTGTCCATCAGTTTGGTGATTAAATATAAATGCTCCCGGGAAGATTCAAGAAATGTTTCTTCTTCTTCTTCTTCTTCATCTTCTTCTTCTCTATGATGATCATCATCACAACAACAACCACAACCATATTTAATGGTGTTATTATTTACGCACTAGATTTTACACGAGTCCTTACCGCTCACTGCGAAAAAAATAGACAGTATTCCCTAGAGTCCAAATGACAGCAAGTATCTCCAGATTTTCAGTATTCTGCACTTCCTTTTATCCCTGTTGCCAATCCCTTGGCATTGCCGCACTAGTCATTTAACATTATTTTTTTTATTGATAACAGCTGTCGGATTTATCTGGATTTTAAGTGACAATAAGCCTCCCCAGCATTCCGTAATCCCCGTACACTTTCCGTTGGAGATATGTATGGTGCTCTATCCTCGATCTTTCCACCCTCCTTGATCATCCACAACTGTTTTCTGTGGCACCAATCGATACTGATTCCACCACATTACTAGCACTTTCAGTTCCTTTGGTTTCGTTGAATGTCTCTTCTATGTTTCTAGCTGTGTTTACGAAACGTTATTCTATTTCAGTTCACTTGTGATTGAGCGGTGTTATCTGGTTATAGTAGTTGGATTCCGCGGTTGAGGATTTTTCTTTATATTTCAGTTTTGTTTTTATCAGTGCTGTGCTTTATATGGTGCCAATCTTCCTATTGGTTCCAATTTCTCCTGATCTTTTTATTTTAGGTTTTGCAGAATTATTCATAGTAAAACTACGATCATTATTGTTATTACATTCCCTTAATCTCTTTGGAAAACACCATGTATTTGCTTAGTGTTTTTCTGCTTCTTTGATCTTCATCCTGTTAACAAGTGGTACGGCTGCGTCTACTATTTAGCAGGTCTTTTCCTTCTTTTTCACGTCCGGTGTTCATACTCGGATGACTGTGTCTGTTTGTAATCTCCATGTCACACTAAATTTTATACTTTTTTATTTTGGATTCCTGCTTCTGGTTTGTGATTGTAACATGTCTACATGTACAAATTGCAGGCCTTTACACAGTTCCCAGTGAACTACCAAACCAGGCATGTTTGTTTTTATATTCCTTTTTGGACTAGTTTGTTGCATTCACTTATGATTTAGATTACCGTTTATCTCCACGCACTCTAAATTTGCTTTTTTTCTTGAGTCCTGTATATCTTGTTCTTTACGTAGTTCGTTTTGATTGCATTGTTTTGTGCAGCTGTCAGTAACAGTTTTGTTTTTCTGTTCAAGCGTCCTTTCCGTAACTATATCCATGTGTTATCATGTGCTATTTCTGTGGAAAATCTCCTAAATCCTTCATGTAGCTGCTACTCTTCCCATTTTCTTTTTTCATCCTTTTTAATGTCCCGTTTCGTCTGCTATCCGTATTTTCAACTTGGTGATGATTTTGGCGGCATAATCAGCTTCTATATATTTTGTGTTATGTATTTTATTAATCCTTTTACTGCATCGTCTATGCAATTTTTATATTTACCAGTTCTCTTTCCTCTTTTTCGATGAAGTTGATAAGTATCATCCTTCTGGTGTAGAGCGGTGTACATGGTCATTAGTGTTCATAGTTATTTTATCTAGGTACTAAAGATCCTCTTTTGTCCAGTTTATGAGGCGTTCAGCATATATTACACGGGATATTCCATAAGGATGTATTCCTTTTAATGGGCTTCTACTGTATAATTTGGTTCAAAAAAGCTTTTTTGTTCTTCTCGGGTATTGTTTTTTTAATCTTGGCTTTCATCTCTGTTGATTTGATAGTTTTCGCTTTCTAAATCCCCAAATATTCACCAAGTTCACCCATTACATCTCGATTCGGTAGTTCCCTGCCTTCCGCTGATTCTAGTTTTCTATTCTTCATGTCAAGAAACGCACACTTGTCCATTCCGAAATCAATACTTTAACATGTCTCTCTCTCTCTCTCTCTCTTTATATATATATATATATATATATATATATATATATATATATATATATATAATATTTATAAAATAAATATTAATCATTTATTACCTACAGACATCGATGGTTCATTCTTACGCAATCTTCAGTAGAGGAAGCTAATTCCCGACGGTCGGCAGGCGCGAACTCCGATGACAAATCACCACTGAATCGCAGTCAGGAAACTTACCAATAGACCACCAAAAATTAGCTTTGAATTTAGGAGGAATTTAACTTTATAAATACCAAGTCGGCGGGTATACACAGCAAGCGGCGAACAGTGATCAACAACAACAACAAATCGTATTTGATCTCGCAATGAATATATATATATATATATATATATAGAGAGAGAGAGAGAGAGAGAGAGAGAGGGGGAGAGAGAGAGAGAGAGATGAAATAGATAGATCTAACTACATCACTTTCGCCTGCCGTTCCCTCGTTTAACTCTCGCCGGTTAAGTGCAAGAAAGACTGCTCAACCTGGAAATTACGTGGTTTGCATAACTTCCGTTCGATTTCCCCTCCCTCTGACCCTCGACCCTAAACCTTTCCCATTAACACGACTACTACTATGTACCACTACTTTTTATTGAGCTTACAAACAAAAAAAACTAAAGATGTATCAAAAGGAAATCGGAATATTTTATGCAGGTTCGTACAAGTTGTCACAAGTTTTAAATAGTTTATAGATATACAGCGAAATATATGATATACGAGTTGAGGCAGAATTCATTAGAGAATCCAATAAGCTAAACTAAATGTATGTAGCCGTCTTGGTTCAGGTGCTGCATGGTTTAAGTAACTTATGTTTACTAAAAATATTGCCAGACATATTTAAAGATGGCCGTCGTCCTTATAACTGCGCAGCATTTACGAAAAAAGAGTTATTATGCTTAGCTTATAGGCTTTCATTTGCCACCAAATTGTTCCTACTGCAAACGGAGACCACAGTATAACAATTCAAGTTTTTTTTTCTTTCTTTGAGCCCATAGCTTAGTTGGTATCACTTCCAGTGTAGCAAAATTGAGTTGTCAGAAAGTTTCCGAGCGATTTTGACACTTATGTAATTAAACGCTTACTTTATATAAATAGTTGTAATATTGTTACGGGTGACATGTTGGCATCAATTACAGCATGGTAATCTACTGGTTACGTCTGACATGCAAAATCGATATATTGATTACTTTTATCACATATTTCATGCAGGTCGAAAATTAATAACCAAAGTTTTCCGCACGTACTGCCTTTGCCTGCAACTAGAAATAATGTAAAACGCCGCAGGAATGTGTAAAACTATGAGTAAAACCTTGTGTAAAACCTTGTGTAAAACCATGTGTAAAACCATGTGTAAAGATGTGTAGGGTAATTCATGTTTCGAAGATAGTTTTAAAATTCAAACGAGGGTATTTCAGCGGAACAAGGTCTCAGTTGGTCTGAGAGATCTTCAATGTTGGACAATGGTCTTTTGAAGGTAAACATTGGAGCAAAACAAATATCGTAACTAGAAAACCTTGCAAAAATGTTGAAAAATCAAAAAGCACTCTTTGTCAGCACTTAGTAAAAAAACAATAGTTTGATCTCAGATAAATAGTAGTAGTAGTAGTAGTAGTAGTAGTAATAGTAATAGTAGTAGTAGTAGTAACAGAGACTAGGAGAAATTGGAATCAAAGGGAAGACTGAGACCACACAACAGACGGCAATGATGAAAACAGCTGAAATCTTAAGGAAACATCTTTAAATGCGGGAGCCAACTGACGAGAACTACGAACGCTAACCATATAAACGTAAATTGAAATAGAAATTTTTAAAAACACAGAAAGAACGTAACGCGAGCACAAGGGAACTGAAACTGCAAGAAATCTCATAAACTGACCTCCACCCCCCCCCCATTCCTTCCTCAAAAAGTGCACACGCATATACACGGGCACACACACGCACGTGATGGCATCGGCGTTGGTTGGTATAAAAAAAATTTGTGAAGGGTCAAGGAGAATAAAAAAGAGCACCAACCAGATCTCCACTGGAAGTGTGCGGAGAGTACTGGGAACTTGAGAGGAGCTTATTGCCACTCAAATGCCAAAGAATACCAATGGGCGTTGTCAGCAGCTGTTGCGATTACGCAAAATTATTTGCAACACTTATCGAAAGAGGTAGTGCGTGCTGGAAATCCGGAGAGACGTTATGTCACTCAGGCGCCAGGGAACGTCACTAGTTTTTGTCAGTGCGAACTCACTGATACTGATATGGAAGAACGTAATAATAATTATAACAATAATAATAATATACGAAACTTTCAGAAAATTGAAAAGAATATGGAACATGGAGAACGTCAATATAATATTGATAATCGTATGAGCACTAGGACCAGTCTCGAAAATCTGGAAAAAAGACTAGGAGAAATAGGAATCAAAGAGAAAACTGAAACTATGCACGCTACAATGATACAACAGCTGAAATCTTAAGGAAAATCCTCGAATGTGGAAACCAACCAACATAAAATAAAAACGTTAAACAGCTACATCGAAGTTGCAAAAGAAATAAAACAAAAACATGGAAGAAACAACACTTGACACCGAGGGAACTGAAACTGCGAGCAATCTCATAAACTTCTCCCCCCCCCCCTCAAAAAAAATAAGATGATGGCACCAGCCTCGGCTGATATCACACAAAATAGTTGTAAACGGTCAAGGAGGATGAAAAGACCGAAAAGGGAGAGCAAAATTATTTGCAATCGTTATCGAAAGAGGTGGAGAGTACTAGAAATCTGGAGAGACTTGTTGTCATTCAGACTCTAAGGAACACCATCTGTTATTATCAGTGAGCAATCATTGATGACGACCCGTGTGTAAACTCTTACTAAATACTGCAACCACGTCTACTACTATTACAATAATAATAATAATAATAATAATAAGAAGAAGAAGAAGAAGAAGAAGAAGAAGAAGAAGAAGAAGAAGAAGAAGAAAGAAAGAAAAAAGAAAAAAACGCAGTGACAGCAGAATATTTTGGTGCCACAGAAAATGGTCATGAAGGGTAGGGGAGGATAGAAGACAGAGGAGAGCTCCATCGAAACCCCAGTGGAAAGGCACATACATAACTGGAATCTTGAGGGAGCTTATTGCAGCTCAGGTTCCAGAAAACACTACCAGTTGTTGCTAGTCACTGTCTTCACTGGTAATAACTTGGGCGGAAACACATTGTGAGCAAACAATATTAAGGGTACAAATACTTAATTGATAGTATAGAGATTCTGTGGAAATTCCAGGGTGGCTTTATCTATTTTATTGTATAATAGCAGGAAGCACCGACGTTGCCCTGGATGTAATGAGGGTCAGTACTATGTGCCGTTTCGCCCCCTAATATAGTCGGTAGAAGCTAAAATGCTGGAAAACTCTCTGAATTAGTGGCTCATACATATGGTTTACATATCATTAAAATCGGATATACGTATTTGGAGTTTGAAGAGGTTCCGTCCAAATGGGTCACTTAGAAGTGGGGCTTCTGCCCCCCATGGGTTACTAATTGCTGGGGGGCATGTACACATTCGACATATAGAGATTAACGTAGGGACCGGTTCTATTGTTTTCCCCCGGAGAATGTTATTCATACGCTATAAATTTTATAAAACTAGGATATATTTGTAGTTGTAAGGGGGTTATCCCATGTCCGTTTGTAAACTAACTAAGGCCTGCTAACTGGGTCGAGATTTTCTGGTGATGTCATTGATAGTGGGAGTAAGAACAATCAATCAGGACCGGATGTGCCTTTGGGCACTCTCGTTTTTTTTTCTGTCATTTTCGAAAGATAAAGATGCCTTCTACTTGTGCCGTTCCATATTACGAGAGGAATTGTAAAAATGGCCCCAAAGTAATGTTTTTGCTTTTCAAAAGATAGGGAACTATTTTGGACTTGTATACACTTTATTAAACGAGATAACTTCAGTCCTACGACATATAGCAAGGTTTGTGAAAGTTTTTAAAATTTAATTAACTAGTAAATATATATCATAAATATTATAAATATATTATATAATATTATAAATATTTATTACGTTTAAAACAATGTGACTGACGGACGGAAACCATCTGTATTTATATAATAATTTTTCAAAAAGTTTTTTTATAAATAAAATGAAAGTAAAGTAACTTATTTATGAATGTCAAGCGCAGAACAAAAACACCACAATATTTTTATAATAAATAAAGTAAAACCTATTTCCATTTTATAAATATGAAAATAAACGCAGACACCACAATTTTTTGTATAAAAAAAATAACTCAAACGCATTTCCTTTTTATAAATGCCAAGCGCGATAGAAAGTAATAGGAAATTACAACATGGCCGCCAGCGATTCAAGCATTGCATAAAAGTTCGATTTTCAAGCCTTTAAAAAATACATTAGAATTCTATTTCGGGATTTAAAAAAAATACAATGTAATAACTTACATCTACAATATTTGTGAAAATCAAACGAAATTAGCGAGATATTCAAAAGTTACTATACTGTAAATAAACTGTTCGCTTTGCAAAAAAAACAGACTTTAATTTATTTCAATAAATGTTCTATTAATTAATTATTTTGAATTCTTGATTTCGTACTTTCATGACCTTAATTGATAGCATGGATTAAATTAGCCCAATACTGGTAGAATAGCACATTTTCGAACAATTGGTGATATTTATTGGATGTGTTTCTACCAGTATTCAGGGATTGTTGACCTTAAGAAAAAAGAAATGTTTGCCCAACTATGCAGAAACTACAGAATACATGTTATATTTGCTGGGGAATACTGGATGTAAAAACACCATAAAATTATTCATAATTCGTTTGTTTATTTAATTGTTTGTTCCCTAAATTCATAAAAAATAAGTATTTATTGTGAATACTTCTTTTTAAATTAATATTGAATAAAAATCAGACTTATTATAAATCGATCATGCTTTTATATATTCAATATTTAAAGTGTTCTTATTCTTTCTTTTTTTAAAGCTCGCATTCATTAGATATGTGTAAATATTAGAAAATTGCGTCGTATTATTTCTGCAATGTTATTATTTAATTTGAGAATTAAATGTTTCTTCGAGTTATATTGATTTTATTAATACGTAATTTAGGGGCTGTTTTTCGTAATATGTGAGAAATATATTTTTAAAGATTTGTTTATTGTTAACATCTACGATGCTTTATTTTCATTAAAAAATACATTCATGCGTTTTTAGTAAAGGTGATTTTTTGCACTGGGATCTCTAATAAAGTAATGAGTTAATCATATTTCGTGATCGTTGAGTAATAAATACTGAAAATTTCATTAAAATTTGTTAGTTTCCTGAAATTTGATGAATTTTTAAGTGAAGAGAGGGGTCAAAATGCCCATAGTCGGACTGTTTGACGGATCTCGTTTTTACTATACAGCATGACGTAATTTTCGAGTTAACAGGTCTTAGTTTACTATTACGATGACCTTGGTTATGCCCTCGTAGCCTGTTAGGGGTGAACTTAGAGATTCGAGATATACTTCCATTGTCTTTTCCGGTAAATTTTACATAAGAATAGACTTTTAGGTTTTATGTAGATTCTTTAAACGTGTTGTCTAGATGGCACACACACATCACATACACACATTGAGTTTTACATATATAGATGATAATTCTGCTTTCTCTTTCTTTAGTTAGTATGACCATAATGTTGTCAATACGCTAGGGACGTAATTCATCCAAACTCAACACTGTAGTAGTATTAATACAACTTTATTTGCATATGTAAACAAGAAGCAGACGACAACTGATTTTTTCAAGTCATTTTCATATTACAAATGTTTTAGCTAAAAGTGTTGTTAACTAAAATGTGTTAAAGAAAACGTGTAAAAACAATAATTGAAACACAAAATTAGAACGAAGTGAAAATATGTCATTCGTGTAACGTAGCATCGCCTCATTTTTTCCTCAGACAGTTCCAAATATGAATGTCAGTAATGTACGTCTAATGTTTATACGTGGCGTTGCCTATTATCGTTATGTGTCACGTAACCATTAACTTCGTTGAGGAGATTCGCTTCGTCAAGATACCGGCTACCTATTAAGAAACGACTGGTTATCTGGTCTTTGTATCTTTCGGTCGTTTATGAATTACAAAAATATGGATTAGTCGTGCCAAAACTTGTTACATATTTGTTTACATCATGCGCGTGAATGACTTAGCGCATATCAACATAACCACTGCACCATCGCAATTTACATAATAAGTATAGCAGAACATTTCATAATGAAGTATACTTGCATTCAGCGTATGCATAGTATTAGAGTTACAGACGAGTAAACTAAATAAGGGAGAGATGTTACAGTACTGTAGGGCCCCATTATGCAAGGCACAGTAGGTTAACTAGTATCAAATAGCTAATTTTGTTATTGAAAAATAGGTTTTGTTTCTGGACTCAGAAGTGAGTTCAGAGAAGTGTTTGATCCAAGAATAGTCATAATAAATTTAGACACCTGACGTGACCTTTGAGTCAGAGATCAGAGTGAGTCGTTTTTGTCCCCATCTCGTGCGTGGGAATGATGATTACGTCACCACGGAGAACAAGAACTTAGCTTTTTGGAATGAGTTCGCCATGGGCGCTCGAAGCGACAACGTCGTTTCGGAAAAGCGAGCGAAGTTTTCCCAAAAATGTAATCGCTCGCGATAAGGGTTGTATCTAAAAGAGTTCACCATGGAAGCTTGTGGCGAGCGCATGAGGTAGCTCTCGAATGCAAGAGTTCGGGTGTGAATCGAAGAGATATGGGCCAAAGCTACTAAGAAAAACTAACAGCGTCTAACGTCCCACACAGTACGAACTTAGGAAGATGTGAATGAAGAACCAATAATGGAAACCCCTCCACTCGAATGAAAGCATGAAATAAAAAGAACAAAAGAAATCTCTCAGAAAATCCGACTTCGAGTGTCTTTATCCTCTGATTAAAGATAAAATTTGCCCACAAAAACAGGTGCCGCACGGCGATCACAGCCAGTAACAAGATGAGGGCCAGCACGGACGAGAACCACAAAGATAACTTTCTTATAATGTAAAATATCTGGAAACTGTGTTTCAAAGTGACTTTTGGACTCTTGAAAAATGTGTTTAGAAATCTGTTTAAATGACTCTTAAGAAAAGTGTGTTTAAGGTCCCTGTTGAAAAATGACTTTCCAAAATGTGTTAAAATTATTGAGAAACATGTTTGCTTAAAGAATGACTATGAAAATGTCTATGAAGATTGTATCATCAGAAGTATTAAGAAAAAAGATTGAAATCACTATTAATCCTCTCATGAACATTTCGCATTATTTTCGGCCGGAGAGGATGTAATAGCGAACTGTGAGGTGGTTTTGGAGAACTGCCTCAGTCGGAAGGATTTCTGCCTGTAGTAATAAATAAGCTCTCCCCCCCCCCCTTTGCTCTCGTGACGTTTAATTTCGGTGGTTATGCAACAGAGACAGGCACGATAGATAGATAGATAGATAGATAGATAGATAGATAGATAGATAGATAGATAACCTCAGACTCCCAGAATGCAATAGTAAACATTGCAAAGGAGCGACCATTTTTAACTTTTTTGTTTTGCTTTGTGTTTTTCTCTCGTTTTCCATCCTCTTCTTATAAAATGTTTCTAATTCATTTTTTCTTATTTATTATTTCTCCATAAACCTTTGGCAGATATTCTACAGGAAGACCCCCACTAATTTAAGTACCGAAAATAAATAATAATTTTAAAAAGAAACCCGAGTAACTTTCTTCCAGGGGGACGTGCGGTTTCCTCCGATATCAAATATCACTGAAGGTAGCCCGAGCTACTTGTTTATGAACATAAACAAACCCAGCGAAACATTAGTCTTCGTTCCGGGTTCGCTTCAAGCTTTAAACCTATGGTACTATGTGGATTTCTCCTGATATTTTTTAAAATTATTAAGTAATAACTATTATGTTGCTATTATTAAATAAGTGAGCACTCTGTAGAATTTATTTCTACAAAACAAAACCAAAGATAGATAGATAGATAGATAGATAGATAGATAGATAGAGATAGGTAAGTATATCGCTAGATACAAATATGTCGGTGAGAGAAGCCAACTCAAAAATAATGCGACAAGCTCTCCAAACGAAATGAAACTTTTAGTGAAAAGTACAATCATGTACTTCTAACACATGTTTCATGTCTATATTTCAAAAACACTTAGAATTTCCAGCGGACGAAATATCAGTAGGAAATCAACTATAAAAACGTGGGTGGATGCATAGCGTTCTTTCTTGAATTATTTGTATCTTTAAGTTGTTCTATGAAACTAAAATAATTCCCGCTCTCTCGCTCCATCGACTCTACACTCCCTCACAATCTCTCTCCTTTAGGGAAAGATCTATTGTCTTCCAGAAATTATTGTTTCGAATTCTCGAAAGGGGACAACTTGTTTTCTAAACATCTTTTGAAAGAAAAACCACCTGCTTTATATTGCATAAACATTGCAGCTGTTTTAGGAAATTATAATGTGTTGTATTCCATCATGTCAGGTGCAAGACTATTAGATAGATTTGATCAAATATGAACAAATTTAAAATAATAATACACATTGCTATTTCAAAAAGTAAAATATATAAATATAGATATAGATAGAATAATGTATATATATATATATATATATATATATATATATATATATATATATATATATATATATTATAAGCCCCCTTCACTAAAGGACGAGCACTCTAAGTGAGTTTAACAACAAGCAGTACAAATAGCTTCATGCAAGCTCCAAACACAGTTTGTTGATCACATTAAACTGCTCGTGTAAATTAACCGCCGACTCACTATTTACAAACTTAAAATCCTCCTTAATTATCAGCTAATTCCCTATGGCCGAGGCTCTTGACTGCGAATCAGTGGCGATTTGTGACCAGAGTTCGAGCCCGCTGACCGTTGAGAATTAACTGAAGATTGCGTTAGCATGAAACATCGATGTCTGTAGGTAATAAATAATTAATATTTATTTATAAATATTATTATAAGCCACCTTCAAAGGCCGGGCACTCTAAGGGAGTTTAATACAAGCAGTACATGCAAGATCACTTCCAACTGCTCGTGTAAATTAGCCGCTTAAATTCCTCCTTAATTATCAGCTAATTTCCTATGGGTTAACGCTCTTGTGAGTTCTTGTGAGTTCGAGAATTAACTTCCTGTATGAAGATTGCGTTGTCTGTAGGTAATAAATAATTAATATTTATTTATAAATATTATTTATATATATATATATATATATACATCTCTTGAAAATCTCCCAACCTTAAAACTATGTAAGATGTTATTTAAAAATATATTTAGTCCCAAGTTCATTGTCGAAAATTTCCGTTTTACAATTCTCATAGTAGTTTGCTCTCAATAAATTACGCAGTAATTAATATTAATATTCTTGTAGTGGTCATCAGTTATTTACCATGCAAAGCTTTTTGAGGATTTAAAAACAAAACAGTTATTTTTTCCAGCAGTGTTGATCAGACTCCACTTCTCTAAATCAACTGTCAACGGTTCAAATACTAGTATAGACCCAGTTTGCTTTTGGTGTTTAGTTACCTAATATACTGTGCCAATATAAAGGAAATATTTAGCTCTTCAACAAATATACATTATTGCAATTTAAGTATGGAAACAAAGTCATTGCTTTTATGCTTTTATAAAGACAAGACTGAATACGAAAGTAAAAAATATGTATAAAATTACCAATTTTTAATTTCAAACAAATATATATATATATATATATATATATATATATATATATATATATATATATATATATCGAAGTCGGTTCTGTACTCTGTCAAGGCAAGAAAGGGTGATTAGGGCGGCATCTTCCCAGATGTGGAAACAGTATTCCAACTTAGGACACATTTGACTCTTATACAGGTGGAGGATTGCGTCAGGAGTAAGAGAATCAACGAAATACGGATCAATTGAACAAATTGAATGTTTTTATTAGAAAACAGAATACGGAATGGACTGATACGCATGTCTGGTTCCAGAACTTATTCTGGAACCAGAGAGTAATACAATATAAATTGAACATCAACTATATCTCTGGTAAAAATAAAATAGAAACACAAGAAAATGTATTTATTTGTACCGCTTCATTCAAAGAACTTCTTATCTGTGGAACACGTTGCCACAGAATTTGTTCCCGATGGCTATATGTCTAATGCCATTAAACACTTGTAACAAACCGTTCTCATACATCATCAAGTTGTGTTTATTCCATTCATTGTTTCAATCGTCTCATAATATCCCTCATCATTGAACTTTCAATTTATCTATCTCATTAACCATTATTCACAAGTGGCCTTTAACCTTTCTAAATAATGACTTAACAGGAAGAAAGTGAATATGTTTTCTTTTTGTACAAGTACAAAAAAGATGAGAAGGAATGAAGGGGAATTGGATGATTTAAAAAAAAACACGATCAAATTTTGGAATGTTTTTGTCTGTGTTAATTACGGCCACAATGAAAAGGTCGAAATACTAGAGACCTTCAGGGTGAATTTTTCTTTTTGGTCAACCGATGTGGAGGCTAGACTGTATGCAAACAAACAGAGAGACAAAGTCGATCGAAAACAACCTCAACAAGTTGGAGGTAAACATCAAAATAAGTAGTTAAAAAGAAGATAACTTAAACAAAATACCAAAAGGAAAAATAAATCTATATATCTCAAAGAGTCACTACCTCACTCTTTGATGCTTTGTGTGTGCGTGTGTGTGTGTGTGTGTGTGTGTGTGTGTGTGTGTGTGTGTGTGTGTGTGTGTGTGTGTGTGTGTGTGTGTGTGTGTGTGTGTATCAAACGTCCGACGACAAGACAAGGTCATCTGCGTAATCTTACGTCGTCTATTGTCTTTTGCTGGATGACGTAAACTTCTTGTTCTTTCGACGGTGAACCCGAGATCCGTGTTTAGATATGTGTATGTTCGCAGAGCGTAATCAAGGCAATGGATGAAATGGAAATGACCAACCGTAACACTACGCAAGACCCCCGCAACAACGTTGAAAAACTCGGCATATCCATTAGGAGATCCGACCATTGCTGTGAGTTATTATACAGTATCATGCTTTCTGATACCGTCTCTTGTGGGATTCGATGCGCCAACATGATCTCAAAGTATACCATAATAGATGGAATCGAGGGATTTGGAAAGATAAACAAATACAAACACAGCTTTGCGGTTCTTGGTTTTTTCGCTCTCGATTATATGACAAATGGTTAGAATTTGGCAAACTGTTGATCTGTTTTGTCTGAAACCGTTTTGCTTTTGGGGAAGAATTGTGTCCAACTCAGGGCGAATGTGATTCAGCCAAAGCAGGTTGTAGTTGTTAGAAGCTATTGTTGTAAGTAGTATCCCTTGATAGTCTGTTATTTCGCTAAGGTCTATTTTCTTTCGAAAGGAGAGTATACAGCTTTCTGTCCACCGCTAAATACGGTCTAATAATAAACTTGATTGCAAAATGTGAGCAACTCACTGTGAAAGTAATCTGTCAACATGATACGAGCCCAAAATGACCGGCGCCAGGCTGTGCTATAATTTCTAGATTAATGGTGTCCCGTTTGTAACAGAATACAGAACCATCAAATATGGAGACAAGAATATGAGGCAGGGGGTAAAATTCTAATGAATAAAAATGTAATTCTTTATTCAGCTTATTTTAGAGAATGTATGTAAAATATATAAAAGGATGATAAATGGCTGAGTTTGAATTGAAAACGAAGAGCTACAATGTTAAAGGAAGGTTCATGAAAAGAGTGGTTATTGTTTCAAAGTTCTGGACTAGGTCATTGAAATGTTAAATGACAAATTAATTTCGTACCCGTGGGAAATTTATATATTTAAAATGTGAAACAAGGCATTAATATTGAAATGCATTACGTGTACATAAATTGTATATATATATATATATATATATATATATATATATATATATATGTATATATATATATGTATATATATATATATATATGTATATATATATATATTGATATGTCTATCTATCTATTTCACTATATATCTGCATTAGCTTATCTATATTTGTGCATATATATACACGTGTGTATATTTATTTCTATTTCAGGTAAATGCACTTACATTATAAAATAATATATTACGTATATATATATATATATATATATATATATATATATATATATATATATATATATATACATATATATATATATATATATATGTATATATATATCAGTATTTGCTTTAACAATACCGAATGCGATAGTAAAGCCTAGTAATAGTATTACAATATACTTATGACAAGTAAGCTACACAAAAACGTTTCAGTTGTATTACCGGGGAAATAATCGGGACGTATTACGTGGATTTATTTTTAAAGGCTCCTTTTATATCTATAGCTACTAATGTAGCAAAACTCAGGAGTAATGGTTACTCACATTGGATTATTTTTTTCAAGAAAAATATCTTTCTACCCTTATTGCACTGAAAACTGCCCCCTAAAAAAATTGGAAAAACTTTCACTTTTTTACAAATAACTTAAACTAGATTCATTAGATTTCGCCAAATCCCAAATCAAAATTCTGATTGGATATTAGTTAAATGAACTTTTGATCACGGTGCATTCTCCGTTTCCTCTTCAACATTTTTGACACCCCATTAGTAAAATTCGCATATTATTTGTTATATGAACACATTTCAAAATTTGTTCGTCTTTTTCATCTTTTCTTTATAAATTCATCCATACTTCATCCAATTACATTTTTCACAAAATTTACCAAAATCTGTGAGCGAATTAAATTAATTTTTTACCACAGTAAAACCATCGTTTGGCCCATGTGGACCTGAAAATGTTTCCCAAATTAACAAAAATCGGAAGTTTTAACAACTATATTACATTCGTTAGTTTTTGCTTAAACTAAACCAACATTTAGTGAACTTTGTTTGCATTAAGTTAACTCACGCTTTATTACTTTTTTTAATTTTATTTAGCTACTTTTTTTGTAATTTCTGACATCCTTTGTTCGCGTCATTTATTTCCTTTTTATTTCCTTTCATATGTTTTACTAAACTTTCTTCTATTATTTTTTTCGCTTAATTTCTTCGATGTTTTCTGGGTTACTTTAATTATGTATAACCTCCGTTAAAGAGTGACGGCTTTTTGCACGCGTGTTTATTAGTACATATATTTGTTTGTGAGTTTCCTTTTGTCTGTTAACACGATTAGGCAACAACTACACAAACGATTTTCGCAGGAGTCTACTGAAAATTCGACACATGAAACAGAGAAGAATGCATTAATGTTTTGTGAAACTGACTACGGGATTAAAGAATGCTAGGTTTTCACTAGTTTATTTACTTGATTAAACGATTAATGTCACGATTAATTAAATGATTAATTAAATAATTAAATTACTAATTAATATAACAGATCTTTATTATACATTTTTTGTTGATGTATATTTAATGTATGAATTGGCTCTCGTTTAATTGCGTTATTTCGGAAGACTGGCAGGATTGCATCTCGGTAAAAGAATGAGCCTCGCGATACAGAGTTGTCCTTGCAGCATGTCTCAGTAGCAGCACTGAGCGGTAATAGTTTCGCCATCTTATGTACTTCCTTTCCTCCGCCAAAAGATGTAGCATAACTTAACTTCGGTTGAGTGTGGACGTCGGGGTGGGGTAAAGTAATACCAGTCGAGGATTCGTTCTCGACAATCAGTCCGGCAGGAACTGAACCATTTCGGTGGCCTTTTATCTGCCGGACTGATGTATACTGTGTTGGGTTGTCCTAGGAGGTGCACCCTCCTAGGCCTTTCCTTCCATCTTTGGGAAGGAGTAAGTTTATTGCTTGCTGCCTGAGGCACCCTGACCGGGGAATGTCGACGGGGTTGCTCAAGCTATTTTTGCTAGGCCAGGGTGCACCTTCTTTAGGGACGCTGGCTTGACTCTTCCCCCACTTTCCGACCTTGTGTCACATATTCCTGCGGTGGGAGGGAATAAAATACATGTGGTGGTTCGCTGTGGCCGCGTGGGCTCAGGCGTTGGAATTTGAGTCAAAATCTTGACTCCTGTTCCAGGGGGTTTGAATCCTGCGATCTGCTTGAATAATTATCTCTAAACTGATGACTCCGGAAGGATTAAACGTATACCTATGTAGATAAATACACACATATATATATATATATATATATATATATATATATATATATATATATATATATATATATATATATATATATATATATATATATATATATATATATATAGGTTTGTTGTGATTTCTGCGATAAGCGAGTTCCGCAGGAGCGTCGAACACTGTAGATGACAAGACACTTCCCCTCCTCCCGCGCAAGTGTATCTTAATTTCAATTACTGTTAGTGTCGATTTCTCGCGGCCGCGTTGTCCTGGGCGTTTGTCTCGTTATTCTAGACTGAATCTACGAACGGCGTTCGAGCCCATGCGGCCGCCTGCAACCACTACTTATGAAGGTAAAAAACACGAAACAATATCGTCTGTAGGTTACAAATACTTGAATATTTATAGTATATATATATTTATAGTATATATATATATATATATATATATATATATATATATATATATATATATATTAATATATCTATGCACGTGTGTGCGTGTGATGCGTGTGTGTTACCTATAGAAAGAAAGGTTAGAGAATCTACATGACATCAAAAAGTGTATTCTTACGTAAAATTTGCCGGTGAAGACAATTGAAAGTGTTTCCGGATCTCTTGGTGCACCCGTTAAAAGTCTATGAGAGCATACCCCTTTTAAAACTCTAAATATATCTTATTTTTATGAAATTTAAATCATATCTATAACATATCATGGGGAAAACAATTCAAGTGGTCCCGAATCTCTAAGCGCCGGGAGCTATGAGACCGAACCACCTTTAAAACTTCAAATATATCTTATTTTGATGAAATTCATATCATATGTATAAAATTCACAGGGGAAGACAATAATACCTACGTGTCTTCACCTCTAAGTAGGTATCTGGGGACAGAACCCATTTAAAACTTCAAATAGGTATATTCGTTTTAAGGAATTTAAACCGTACGTATAAGACAAAAATTCAGAGAGTTTTGCAACATTTCAGCTTCTTCCGACTATATTAGATGGCGAAATGAAAGGAGAAAAACGGTAGAAACAAGAAAATTAATATGGTGTTATAGTGAAATAGTGAAATAGTACATAGCAGTGAGCTTCATTCAATCCTGAATACCATCGTGTCTGACTCATATTCTTAAATAAAACCAAACTCCAGTTTTCTCTACAAATGTTGGTTTCAATTTTCATAATTAAATTCACGTAGAAAAAAGCGTCTATCGTCTGATTTACATCATAAACAATACTAACATTTCAGTAAACCGCTGCTGAAACTTTCGTTCGCTTGAATATATACTGAATTATTTCTCTTAGTTTTACACGCAAATGAACTACTGGTTATACATATTTTGAAAGATATGATTTCAGTCTTGAGAGAAAATGAACACCTTTGTTTGTACGGGAAATTTATAATACAGCAATTGTTGTGCAATAACCAACCCCACCTCAACTGAACTGGTATTGGAGAACTTCAGAGCGACTAAAAGTACTGCCGGGATAAACAGAGAAAAGACTGGTGTTGTTTTAATTTTCCTTCTTTTAGAATAGCTGCACAACTAATGCTTGATAGTCCCGTCTACTCTACTATTTAATATATAGATGAGGGGCGATATATGGATTCATAAATTTTCCAAGGGTATAATGAAAGTAAGCGCCGTCGAAACTCGAATTTGGCCCACTGAGTCTACAGTACCCGCATGCAACCTCTAAACAACACTACTTATCTATTATATAAAGGCCAGTTGGCTGTATGTATGTATGTATGTATGTATGTATGTATGTATGTATGTATGTATGTATGTATGTATGTATGTATGTATGTATGTATGTATGTGTGCAAAAGGCTCCCAAGATACTCGACAAAACTACATAAAGTTGAAATGTTCGTCAATAGCGCGCTTCGGACGCATAATATCGAAAAATTGAAAAAGAACATCGATTTATTCATGCCGAACCTACCTTAAACGTGTGACGGGGGTGGCTTAAATTTGTTTGCCATGCGATCGATCGACAGTACGTTCTGCGCATGCGCGCATGACAGACACAGCCCAGATTTTTCGTCAGTTTTAATACTATGTTCGGTTGGGTTTTTTAAGCTTGATAGACAGTGCGGGACCTATTAGATTAAAGGGTCTTTTTTGGGCACTGTCTAAAAAGGAGACTAGTAGTTGGTGCACAAGGAGTGTTTTGAGCCCGGTAGAGAGCCCATATAGGTTGTTTTCCATTTTCTCCGAAAGCTGTCGCCCCAATTCTATTTTCTGTACTTATGTACGAGTAGAAAGCTTTTCTTTGTTTGCTGAGGTGGGAGAGTTTGGTAGATTTTTCAAGCACAAAAAATCCCTAGAATGGTTCGGACCCATTTTCAAGCTTTGGTGTGGAAAATTACCCCATTCGTAACCATTAATGCCATGTCCAATTTGAAGCAAAATGGTATGTCATGGCCCAACTCTGGGATGAAGATAAATTGTCCTGGGCAAGACATTAAACGGCTTCGGATACCCTTGGGCAAGGTATTTGCTGCTACCCAACTCCATCATCCCGAAATGCATCTTTGCTGTCCCTTTCTACCCTTTTTCTGCCTACCCTGTTACAAAACCTTATCTACTACTCAAACTCTCCCTACGCCCACACGTGCTGAGTATAATACAAAACTGCATTCGATGGTGATGCCCCAATTCAGGAGCTTTGGGAACTGCTGACTCAACTCTTAGTTGCTATTTTTCTTCAGGTTAGCTCTGACTCGGAGTGGAAGTACCTGTGTAATAACATTACGCCGGTGTGATTAAATAAGCAGGATAGTAAATAACAATTATAACCTAGTTAGTAACGATATGTAAGTCAGGGGTGTAGGTAGACGTCGCGTTTGGAATACGACTACGATTGTTTTGATAATTTCGAGTTGAAAGCTAACATTGAAATCGTAAACATTGGATTGCGTTTATTTTTAAGCATGTCGATTGAGGAATTATCAAAAATCATTGCAGAATTACGTCCCCGATCGAGAGAAGATCAGGAAAACATTAGAACAGACTTGATGATCGAAGTGAGCAGATGTTCTGACTTTTGTTCCCCCCACCTTGGGTTGAGGAGTTTACTGTAATTATAAAGCGGGATGAACTAAAAGGAATGACGTCATTCTACATGCAATAAATTATAGTGTATATATCAAAAGTTCATAGTAGTTATCCTTATTCAATCCCGAGCTTCGTCGGGTCTGATTGCTAGTCTTAAATAAAACCAAGCTCCAGTTTTCTCTACAAATGTTGGTTTCCACTTTATCTACAATTTATGCAACTAAATTCACTTAGAAAAAAGAGTTATCAATTATAGACTATTTACAAAATATACACCTATAAATCATTCGTATGCAAATTCAAATCAAATCTTTTAAGTATTTTAATATACTTGAACTTGAAGCATAGAAACGTTTACCAAAATAACTAAATTCAGTATTAAATAATCTGAAAATAGTTGATGTGCCGTAAAAGAAAACAAGCAAACCGAACAGACACAGGCAGACAAAAGAGAGGGTGGAAGCCTTTCTTGTATGACGTTACAGAAAGATGACGTCACCCATTACAATAGAGAGAAGAAAGTGACCGTTTATAATGTATATCCTAAGATGGAGTACTGTTGCCACATTTGGGGAGATGCAGCTCTGATCAACCTTTTCCGCATTGACAGAGTACAAAACTGACTTCGAAATCTAGTGGGGGTGCCCTCTTTTCTTATCTAAAGCCTCTTTCTCACAATAGAGATTGCTAGTCTTTCTCTACTCTATCGTTATTTTCATGGTAGGTGTTCGACTGAGCTTCAATGTATGGTTCCATCTTGTAAAACATTCACAACAAAAACTCGTCTAGCTACAACCACTGCAAATGATTTTTCTTTCTCCTTCTGTAAACCTAAAACTAAACAGAACTTCCATAAGCAAAGTTTCTTTCCAAGAACTACCCGTTTGTGGAAAACAATTCAACGGGGATGCTTCCCAGCTGACTACAACATGGTTATATTTCAAGTCTAATATTAACAAATTCTTGTTGAGCCGTCCTCTTAAATAATCAAATTCTGACCAGTTTCAACCATCATTACAAATCCTCACTGTGTTGTCTCACTGTCCTCCTGACAAACTCATTAACCCTTATCCTCGAGTTGTATTTGGGACTTGATAAGCAGTGACCTGTTTGTACATAAAAGAAACTTAAGAAAAAAGTTATTGATTAGAAAAGTAGTCGTAGAGAAAGTGAAAACGCAAATATACTCAAGAGTGCCTCTCCTGTACTGTTCTTGTGTCAACATATCGCCTGTAAATAAATACGTTTTTGAACGTTACGTAGTGTCGAATGTTACGTTTGTGTAAACTTTTTAAAAAGGTTATTGGTCTTGTGGCTAGGAGCAAAATGTAGTATCTGTTCTGATAACACACTTCATCTTTTATTTCCATGTATGTTAGAGGAGCTGGATTTTTCCAACGTTAAAAACGACTTTGTATCTTACTCTGCCCTCGTGACGAGGTAAGTAAACTAGAACACATTAATTCTTTCTTTTATTCTTTGTTATTTTTTCCTTTTATTCTTTCGATATTAATCAGCAAGAACAATGCCACCGTTTGTTATTCCGTTAGTTTTTCATTCTTCTTTTTTGTTTTATTTTCTTTTTCTTTTTCTTTCATTCTTTATTTTTTTTCTTTCTTTAGTTGTTGCTTTTCATTTTATCTCTTTTTTTCATTCATTTTTCTTTCTTTCTATTTTTCTTTCTTGCTTGTTTTTAATATTCATAGTTATTTTTCTTTGTCCATTTTTCTTTCCATCATTCTTGCTTTCTTCTTTATTTTGTTTTTTTCATTTTTTTTCTATTTTTTTCTTTTTTTTCATGCTTCCTTTTCATTTCTTCTTTTTTCTTTCATTCCTTTTTATTTATTTATGTTCTTCTTTCTTACTTGCATTTATATGCCATTGTTTTTTCTTCTTTCTTTTTCTGTCTTTTTTTCATTGCTTGATTCGTTTTCCTTTCTTTCTAGTTTTAAGTCCGTCATCGTCTAATATCTCTATTTGCTTTTCTGTTTTCATTCTTTCACATCTTTTTCATTCATTTGTTATGCATTTCTATCCTTTTTATGCTTATGTTTCTCTGTCTTTATTCGTATCTGCCTGCTTCTTTCCTCTTACGTGCCCGCTATCCAATCAGAAAGAATTTAATCCCAATGGCGGTATAGCTCCTCATTTTACACCACACCACATCAACCCAACACCAAGCCAAACGCCGCCGCAAGCACCAACCCACATCCTCAGCCGAAACATCGGCCTTCGATGTGAGTGTTTTAAGCTGATTGTTTGCGGAAAATATCTGTAGCGTTAGACATAGAGAAAAAAGAATTTGAAGAAAGTAAATAAATATATATATAAAATATAAGAAACTAAAATATAAGCGAATGCTCGCTTATCGAACACGACTGCTTTAATGCGGAAGAACATCTAATTGATACATTAACGTTCTAAAAAGAGACGAAGTTAACGGAGTCAATCGGTCAAATTCCCTCTCTCTCTCCTCTTATATATATATATATATATATATATATATATATATATATATATACTTTTATGTATATATATATATAATGTATTACTATAACATGTATATACACTTATAATATAACAATATATATCATGTATATATATTATTTCATCATTTAATTCAGCAATAGTAGTATGTATGTAAATATACATCTGGCAAGTAAGCTGCACTAAAACATCTGTGTTAAAATAATAAGAATTATATATATATATATATATATATATATATATATATATATATAAACATTTAAAATGGCCTACATAAATGCAATTATGGGTCAGTACTCACTGTACCTAATCGAGGCCAAAAGTTTGTAATGTAAATAATACGTCAAAGAAGTCAGAAGTAGAAATTTCATACAATCAAACTTCACAATCAGAAGCAATCGCTTTCCAAACTCCGACACAGTCACTCGGCTTAAATTAATAACGGTAGAATGGGTGAGGTGTCGAAACATGTTACTTTTTCCACCCTCAACTCGACAATTCAAAATCCCCCTTCCCACTGTTACTGCCCTGACATCTTACACAACATAGCGAACACACCGACGTACACTACACAAATACATAAAATAATTTATATCTATATATGCATGCTAAAACAAACGCACAATTATATATTCCTACTTAAATTCTCATAAACACATCACACACACATACATATATATATATATATATGTGTGTGTGTGTGTGTGTATATATATATATATATATATATATATATATATATATATATATATATATATATATATATATATAGCTCTGCCTCTGAAAATATGCGGTAATACGCATTGAAACGTTGGTTGATTGACGTAAGGCTATAATATTGTTTATGTAAGTTTATATATATATATATATATATATATATATATATATATATATATATATATATATATATATAATCATAACATATGACGCGGTTCACTCTTAAATGAAAAGATTTCGAAAATGTTAACATATAATTATATATACATGTCACCCAACAACCTCACAGGCTCAACTAGCATACGCGCCTATGTAAGTTCTAAAAGAACATATGCACACCTGTACACAGATATACACGAATATATAAATAACGATAATTACACATGTATATATACACCGCCTCCACCAAAACAAAATCATATAAGATATTTTAATATTAAAATTACAGACAGAACTTTTCTTCATTACTTAGATTTACTTGTGTATAATCTAATGAAAGTACGCTGAATTTAATTAATATCCCTACTTTATCATATCTATCGCTTGGTTGCAGTTAATTGGGTTATTTTAATCCATTTATTTAATTCATATTAACTGTATTAAATCAGAAATTTAGATTGATATCCACGAAACCTCTCCATTTTATTCATTAATCTATATTTATTATTTAAAACTCACGACCAAACAAGAATTTAACCGTCTATTTACAACATTTAAAATAATGATATAAGTACGCAAACATACGCCAGAGGAACGACGTCGACACATACCAAATTCTGTGAAAAATAAAGTAAACTCGCGCACAAATATACACCCATACATCTATAACCATATTTACATAAATATATATGCTAAACTACATTCACAAAGATAACTCTACATAACGGAATAATACAGCATTGAAAACTCCTAAATTATTTTATGAAATTAATTAACTTTTACCTGTATATATTATTATGGATAAAACTTTTAAATCCTAATATATTATATTCATTTATAACTATTTACTGCGGATTTTTATTTATTTATCTATTTATTTAATTATTAATAGTATATACCTGCACTTAATAAATATAGCATACTCTATTGATATATAGCTATTTACTGTGTTTTTTAAATTGTATTTATTTAACTATTTACTTAATTATTTTTTTAATATTTACTACATTTAATATATAACTTAGAATGATATTTATTACATATTTAACTGGTGAGGTAATCATTGTTATTTAACTTAGATAACATGGTTATATTAAGTAATGATAATTTTCAGGTTTTTGTTGTAAGAGGTTATGATAAATTCAAGGTGAATAGCTTGAAATGTCTACAACTAATCCCTACTTCATCTCTTTGATTTAACAATTTATCTCTTTTGGGGGACGTAATAATTGCTAATTGGGAAAGAAAGACGATAAATCATTATACAAATACATATGGTCCCTAAAGATGGAAAATAGGGTACCTGTACTTAAATGGAGCCTCTTGAGGAAATCTTCAACCCCCACGTTGCATAACCCTAATGTTTTCTTTATCTTAATAAATAAAATATTAAAATGCATTTAATTTATATATCTTCTTTTTTCACTCGAATAAGAAAGAAATTCTTACTTTGACTCTATTTTCTTTTTAGTTAAAAGTTTAAAATATGACAATCGAATCTTTTTTACTTTTTCCTTTCAAAATGTTCATACTCGATTAATAGAGACAATAGACTAAAATGTACATATAAATGAATAACCAATAAACTGATGATAAATTTAGACGAAATATACATATATATATATATATATATATATATATATATATATAGAGAGAGAGAGAGAGAGAGGGCATTTTATAGATATATATATAGATATATAGATAGATAGATAGATAGATAGTGAGAGAGAAGTTTTAAAAAATAATTCAGACGAACATTCTAGTCATTTCACATTATCATTTTATTTTATCTCGTCAAGACGAGAATCATCGGACGTACGTACTACGTCTTGACGAGATTAAATAAAATTATAACGGTTAACTTCTATTTTTGCTAACACACACACACACACACACACATATATATATATATATATATATATATATACATATATATATATATATTAAGTGTATTTTTCTTCTAAAAATCCTTGCCATTGGACTCAAACAGTGCCGATTCAGAAGAGGTTTGGATAAATATTGTGCAACTCTTGCTTCACTACAAAAAGTACTATAGACTGGCGAAAGTATTACTTCAAAAGTAAATGCGACAAACAGACTACGGACGGAGCTACTTGTATAGATGCTTGGACGTATCTAAAATAGAAAGTTCATGTAGAGAAATATTTTAGCAAGGGAAAAAAAAGCCAAATGAATTATACAATAAAAATGCAACATTGTGGAAGAGATAGAGAGAGAAAGATAGAGTGAGAAAGAGAATGAGAAAAAATGTCACGAGAAATAAAAAGACATAACGAAAGGAATTCTGTTATTAATAGAGAAATGTCGACTTTCATGCAAGGCCGGTCATAAAATGCAACGTGAAATTCTTTCATCTGCGCTTTGGTTGGCAGTCGTACAAACGAGGGACCTTTTCTGACGGCGTGTAGATGCGGTCGGTTGTTCCCGCATTTTTTTTTCTGTTTTCGTATATCTACATGGCTATTTCGCAAAATGGATTATTGCTTGGGTAATCATAATTTTTGAATTGTATATTTTACTTACCTTCCTTCATACATTCCCAGGAGAAGCCATGTTCACGTCATTATGTAGTCGGCTTTTTAAATGTGTCATTCCATAGATAGATAGATAGATAGATAGATAGATAGATAGATAGATAGATAGAGATTCATATATAAATAATAGACAAAAAGACACTGCATACCCATCTACGGGGAGAGTATATTAAAGCAGGTGTTGTGCAATCACCAACCTCACTTCTTATAAACCGGCATTATTTAGACAAATGGCCAGCATTTCGAGCTGAGAAACACTTTTATAAATAACAAGAAGAATACCCGTCACAGGACGTGTAA
Organism: Sepiola atlantica; assembly: GCA_963556195.1. Lineage (NCBI taxonomy): Eukaryota > Metazoa > Mollusca > Cephalopoda > Sepiida > Sepiolidae > Sepiola > Sepiola atlantica. The sequence continues at coordinate 104,795,953 of OY744522.1, read as the reverse complement.
AATTCATTAGCCGAACAGAACAGTTTTGCTCCACTTTTATGTCCTCTTACGAAGATTAAAATGAAGATATAATGATACTAAAAAAACTTATGTCTAGAATCCTTATTCTAATTTTGATCAAAATCCATTACATGATTTTGATTCTAGAAAATTCATAATGAATCGGTCTTAAGCAGAAATTTAAATTCAGAGTATCTTGTTAAATTGGTGTATAATTACTACATGTAAAATTCAATGACAATCTGAAATATTTTAATTTTGAAATTAGATAGTGTGCCTTTATAATGGCCATTCAAAACTCTTCAAAATACTCAAATTAAACTGAACATTTGGGAATATTTATTAATTGATGTCTAATATCTACTGTTAAAATTTAATAAAAATCGGAGATATCTGAATTTTCACAAGGGGTTTCTATCCCGTTTTACACTCTCTGCATAAAACTAAAGCAACCTAAATGTCACCCAAATTACGATCGCTTAGGCTAGAAGCTGTATTTCAAAGTTCAGAATAATATATTTGTCGGTTTAGGAGTGAATCATTTACATACAAATATATAGTAAGTTGTCATGTTGCCGATTTTTACATTTTACCTCCCCTCATAACTATCAACTATTGTTCGTGTTCGCCAATGCTATGAATTATTTCTTTAAATAAATATCACACTTGAAAAGATCGTCATTAGTCACGGAAAACGTCCCTCCCAGACATTACCACCTCTTTAGAATGGAGGTATTTCCTGTTGCTTGAGTCGTTCTCATCTGTGAGGAACTGCCGACAAATACCACAGGGATATTTTCGGGCGAAATTCACAATCGTCGGTACCTTAAACTATAATTGTTTACGGTTGTGGCACGACCGGTTTGCGCGTACTGTTGTCGTCTTTTTTATTGCCACTGGAACCTACGGTTGCTGTTAGGCTACAAAGAAAGACAGCGCTTTTCTGTTATTTTGAATTGTTCACAAATTTTAGAGCTTACAAGAGGCCATCTTTCCAGATATTACCACCTCCATTCGAAAGGAGGGGGGTTTCTTGCTTGTCGTCTCCCTCGCGCGTATCCGTGAAGGACTGCCGTGTGAATTTGACTTTTACCTCTTTCTTAAACGATAAATAGACTTTTCGAGGTTATGATGGGATCACTGCATCGTTTCTGCTTTCTTTTCTTGTATGTTTTCTCTTTCTTATATTGCCATCCAGAATGTAGGTTATTGTTAGGATACACGGCGCTTTTGGGTATTTCGAATTCACCACAACGTTTAATGGTGACGGAAGACATTCCTACCAGATATTACCAACTTCTTTCTAAAAACAAGATGGGATTCTTGCCTGTCGTCTGCGGCGCTGTCAATGAAAATTTATGTGGTGAAAGAATGTGTCCTATTTTTGTTTGAACCATTTGGTTAAGTTTTCTGTGGGAGTTGAATCAAAGTGTATTAACATGTATGCGTGGTGTAAGCTGGAATTGAAGTGAACCATCAACTTTCAAATTCTGAGAAGTTACCAATCTTTTTATCTCATTCAATATTGCTTGATGAAATCAAAATATTTCGCAAGTTGAAACATGAATGCATTTGTGTAGCACGAAATGTATGTATAAAAATAATTCTATAATAAAAATATAGTGCTCGACTTATTATTGACCAGCATTACATAAAAACTGCAATCGATCGATTGTACACCACCTTTCTCTCCCTCTTTCCTGATCCTTTTATATCTATCTATCTATCTATCTATCTATCTATCTATATATATATATATATATATATATATATATATATATAGAGAGAGAGAGAGAGAGAGAGAGAGAGAGAGAGAGAGAGATAGAGAGAGAGAGTGTCAGGTTGTATATGAAAAGAAATCAAATAAAGTGCTCGATCATATAAGAGAGCTTATATAATATATTTAGATACTGTATATTACATATTTCATCAATGTACCGCGGTTTCATCCAAAAGGGCAGGTTTACTAAAGATGTCTAAATCTGCTCTTTTGGATGAAACCGCGGTACATTGCTGAAATATGTAATATACAGTATCTAAATAAATTATATATATATATATATATATATATATATATATATATATATATATATATATATATATATATATATATGAATTAGTATAAATTATTATTTATAAACACATTTTTGGTTTCAGCTGCGACTTTATTGAATGCCCAGCTTCCTCAGGCCACAGTAAATATATGTTATTTTATAATAGTAAATATACTATATTATTTACTTCGGTTACATATATGTATGCATATATGTAACCAAAAATATTTGTATGAATAAAAATGTATATTAAAATATAGCTCTACTGTTTATTGAGCACTATCGTGGTTTTATTGAGTTAACATCTATGCACTAACAACCATATAATCACTATATATATATTGGGATGATGAGCTGCTGTGATATGATATATAAAGAAATCCTTTTGGAATCCACACTGATCAATAAAGGGTGATTACATTTAAACTGTACGCTATCTGATGTGTTGGTTTGTGGAATTACGGTATGAGTATTATTAATTGAGAATAGGTATACAATAATATTTGATCGGCTTTTGAAGTACATGACATTGTGTCTAACTGACGTGAAACTAAGCCCTTATATAGCATTATTTTCATTGTAATACTGCAATGCGAAGCCAATGACTTCGCCTATAAATGTCGTTAATAATTCCATCACGAGCACATCCCATTTATTCTCTTGAAATAATACGTGTATTTAAGGCTGAATGATATGCAAAAACATATTGTATCTTACTTCTTCCGTAAAAATAATTGTCATTCTAAAATAAAATATAAATAAATAAAACCAATATGTCCATTATTTTTCAATTTATTTTAAATTCTAACACTTAGATGTGTATTAAAATAGCATAACAGTTTTTAAAATAGCAAATAGTTTTTTAAGTTAAAACGAGACTACAGAAGTCGATTTTGGAACAATTAATTTTAAAATAAGTAAAGTCAGAACTTTTACCTCAACAAAACGAGTAAATTTTCAATTACTTCTTTGCATTGCAGTTCATCTTTGGAAATCGAAATATCTCATTAAAATAAATGAGTGTGAAAGGTGATAACGTAGTACGAACAGCGTATTATCATACATATATTTTGTTATACCTATTTCCTGATCTCTATTTTTAACTACGTTTCCAAATTAACTAATACCACCAAACCAAATAAAATTATAATTTCACGTAATTGTATACTATTACCACAATATAACTACACAGATGAAAAACCATTAAATATTTTATCCGATAGGTACCAACAATTCAAATCTTAGTGTCATTAATTTTACCATTATTTCTGAATTCACCCAATGTCAACTGAAAATATATTGCTACTGTTGCTCTTAATCTTATTTGGCAGCTTGTTCCAAAAACTATATTACTCTATTAGAAAAAATACAATTAGTTAATAGATCTATTTTTAATCCGTCTTGATTATACATTTCCAATCGGAGAGACATATTAGTCATGCAAATTAAGCTGTAGCCTGTATTATTAAAACATAAAACAGTAGAACCAGAAATCAATAATACTGAGAAACTTTTAATTAAGACTTTCTTTGGAAAAAACATCATGCAAATTAGTGATCGCATTTACTCTAGTACGCGCCATTTATTTATGCATGCGGTGTTTGTGTCTATCTGTCTTGGAATATAATTGGAAATAAAGTCTTATATTAAGATCAAATGAAACTTTTATCGAATTAAATTTTACTAGGGAGTTAATGATGGTATTAATTTTGTATTATAGATGTAGTGATTCTCTCCTCCCTCTCTGTCTTTCCTAGGATGTAAATGAAAACAAAGTCCTATACAAAAATCTAACAATTTTTCTCGAGTGAAATTTTACTAAGGATCTAATAAAGGTATACATGTTGAATTATATGTATACCCTCTCTCTCTTTCTCTCTCCCCTTCTCTATCTCTCTCTTTCTCTCTCTCTCTCTCTATGTATATATATATATATATATATATATATATATATATATATATATATATAATATTTATAAATAAAGATTAATTATTTATTACCTACAGACATCGATGTGTCATACTTAAAATCTTCAGTGCAAGGGGTTAATTTCCGGCGGTATATATGTTATACATGACATTATACATGAACCAAAATAACAACCCAAAGCAGAACCCAATTGAAAACACCCACATACGACATACACAATCCTAGAGGAGACAAGAAATTAACAAGCAAAGCACACCCCACACACAAACATACATACACAACAGACCTAATTACTTACAATAAAACAACATAAATATACCCACAGCATACACCCACCCCTTCCAACAAATTCAATTCAAATCCTCATTAAGCACACCTCACAACCACACACGCACACATATGCACAACAAATACAACTACCTAAACACACCTAACATCATATCAAACATTCATACCACTACACCATACACTAACCCTTACGAATACGGCTCGACACAACGGTACAAACCTAGATACTTCCACCACACCAACTAATTCAATCAAAAATCTCCTCTCCTACACCCTACACCACACAAACAACCCACCATAAAATATCTTTACTCAACATCCCCTACCAAAGTCACCCCACACTACAAAATAACCCGTACAAACACTATTAAAACCAAAGTAAACCATACAACCACTATATACACACCACACCAACAGATGAAACCTTCATACAATGATCTTCTACCTCACCACACACAACAAAACAGATTCTACAACCACTCCACACACCAATGAATGCAATCAAAATACTCCAAGCACTACCCACATATTCAAACAAAACCATCATACAACAATATCTACCCACAAAACCTTGTACAACAACACAAACCCCGTAACAACTTCCCACATCAATTAATTCTGCCAAGATACCAAACCCGAAACTACTAACCCACAATAGAAACACATTCAAATATGTACAAATTAACCCTTATATTAACACGCACAACATACATTTTTTCAAAAAAACAACATAATCATCCAAAACACAAAAAAGATATAGAAAGTAATCACCCTTTTAAAACTCCCCAAATACACGAAACAAACATCACTCATCGTGTTTTAGAAACTTCTCCTCAAACAACAATCCCAGACTAGAAAACACAAATCCCCAAATCCCCAAATCATCAATTTATGTACGTACACATTAACAAAGAAAGAGATAGAAATACTAAAATTGGGCCTCAAATTCTGCCCAACTCCCGAAATTAATATCACGAAATTGAAGAAGTCAGAAGCACACATACAAAAAAAATAATTTTGACCCAGAGAAGCAAATAATATCAAAACACATACACACACCCACACGCGCGCACATTCGCAGAAACGCCACACTGTTAAAAATAAAAACATTATTTCAAATGGAAAGAATATCTGAAGAGAGCATAAATGCTTGAAACGCGTTATAAAATTTTCAAATCATAAAATTATAAAATAATAAAATAATAAACTATTGTTGAAAAAGTTTTTTTTTACAAATGTTGGTAGCCTCACTTCTGTAAATATATATATATATATATATATATATATATATATATATATATATATCTTTGAAAACTAAGCACTACAGAAAGATCAAACAAAACTTTTCTAGTTCAATTTTACGCCAGTTTTCAATGATGATATTTATTTTCTATTACATGTGTGGTTTCACTGTCTATCTGTTTTTCTATCCTAGGATGTAATTTAAAAAAATGCTCTATACCAAGGTCAAATTACACTTTTCTCGACTAAAATTTTCCACGGAATAGGATGTGTTTTGTAGTGGGGGGGGGGGGCGTATAAAATAATATCGTAGAGTCTACGTTCATTACGTACAACTATCAATAGCGAATGAGAGGTTTTACATCATTTTATTTCCCGGTGAGAATATAAAAGAATGATTTAACTATAAAATATGAATATTAGATCATCACTTTTGAAAAATTAAGAAGAAAGAACTGGTGAGAATATAAAAGAATGATTTAACTATAAACTATAAATATTAGATCATTACTTTTGAAAAATTAAGAAGAAAGAATCCACTGTAAGTTACATAGGTCATTTAAATTGTTCTAAATAAATAGCCCCACCAGAAATAAAGCTCGTAGATGCTATTAAATATTAACAGTTTTAACGAAAATAGGTCACAAATAGATATGTAAAGAAAACAAAATGTTGCGACTTTGTTGCTGTCGGCCTGAACATTCCTCTAACACTAAGTTCGTGTGGCCAAAAAAACAAACTCCAATAAAAATGAAAATAACAAATTCGCAAAAATCAAAAACTTCCCAGGTGTGACCTATTTGCGTTTGATTTTTGATTTTGTTCCTTACAAAACATACTGTACCTTAAATATAACACTGTGTGGCAAAAGAAACAACGTCTAATAAAGTTTTTTTTTAAATTTTCCACAGAAATAATGCTCCTATGGATATGTAACGAAAAAAGAAATATTTTTGACAAATATTTCAAGTGTATTAGATTTTCAGCATTTTGTTTGGTAATACAGAATATTTACCAGATAAGTTGTCTTTTGATTCGTTGCAATTTTTTTCAATTTTATTGGAGGTTGTTTTTGTCACACGAACTTAGGGTTTATGTTAGGTTTTAGGTACAGTGTGTTTTGTAAGAAACAAAATAAACAAAAAAGGCAAATACTTCACAAATACAAATGTTTTAATTTTTTTCGATTTTGTTATTTTTATTTTTATTAGATTTTTTTTTTTGCACACGGGCTTAGATTTTGTAGAAGGTCCAGGCCGACAACAACAAAGCTAAACAAAAAACAACAAAAAATCGAAACAAATAAATCGGCATCTTATGTGTTGAACAATCTGTATTACAGACAAAAATTGTTTTAAAGGAAATGCAATTGGGCTATTCGTAAAAAACATTTTCCATAAGGTTAAAACTGTTAATATTTAATATAATTAATGAGCCTTATTTTGGGGGAGGACTACATTTCTTTGCAGCTATGTAAATGTTATTATAATCACAGTGGATTCCTTTTCTAATTTTTTTCAGTGATACTTTAATAGTTATTCTTTTTAAGTTAATTCATACATTTATATTCCCCAGGGCAACGTCTGGACACGGTTCTTTCTAGTTGTAAATAGTTTGTAGCGAACGTATCGTTGTAACGAATAAATTGATTTTATTCCGCCTAAAAAAGAAACCATTCTAGACTGATGCTATGTTCATTAAACTACGCCGCATTTAAAAAAGAAAATTTACTTTTAATGTGATCCCCCAGCCTAAAATTTGATTTGTTTGTTTTTTGTTAATTCCATTGTAGCAGATATTTTTTTCATGCTGTTTAGACGTAATCGCCCCGAAAGTATAGCCTGTATTTTTGTCAACCCCAAAACGTAGAATAGTTTTTTTAGGGTAAACTGCGCCGTATTAAAATAAGATAAGTTTTTTAGAAGTGATGCCCAGTCTTTAATCTGAATTTTCTTTTAATCCTTTTCGGCGGAATTTTTTTTATTGTTGTCTGCACGTAATCGACGCCTAAAAGTATAATTTATTTGTTTGTGTTCGTGGTAAACTACGCCGTATTTCAAGAAGTGTATTTATCAAAAAAACAAAAACAAAACGCAATAACTGTGACCTATTTGCGTAAATACGCCATCTGTTTCGTTCCCTGGCAGCGAAGGAAGAAATCCGGAGTAGAAATCCTTGTATACTGAGACACTGTTTATTTTGTGTGTTAAAACTACATTCTAAATGTTTTTTATTGAAAGTGTCGTATCAAGAAATTCTTCTAGACCGAGGGAATGTTTATTTTGTTTTGGTAGTCGTATTTTCTACACACGAAAACCCGACCTTGTGTGTATCTCTAAAATTGCATATTTCGAAAGATGATGTGTTCCTAATCGCTTATAAGTTATTATTAGGCACGAAGAAAATTAAAAAGACCAACGTTAGACATGTACTTGCGTGTGAACGAAAATCTGGCATTCAACGATCTGTTCGTTGAAACGTTATCTGTTTTACAGAAAGCAAGTGTGTTTTAAGCAACCGGAATGACCGAATGATATTCCCTTACTCTGAAATATAGCAGTGAGGTGATCTAAATTCCCTTATATGAACACAAAGAACCCGGTGATGTGGGTAACGGTTAGAGTAGATTTGAAGTGGGTGAAAAAAGTAGCCACTTTCTGTTTTGAAGTTTTTTTTTGTGAAAGTCCGATTTCCCTGAAATAATATAGCAAATATTGAACTGATGAAAAACGAATGCATGATTTCTAGAAACACGCACAAGCACTTAGGCTAATTGCTTAGAACAACAAGTACGCATGTAACGGTATTGTTTTATGTCTATTTTGACTGAATCTAGAGGGAAAAGCTGCCTTTATTTTATTATATACGCAAGATTAAGACACAACTTTCTTAAGATAAAAAATTTACTATGAATCAAATGATGCTAATCATTATCTATCACGAATTTATTCGAGAATTTACAATAAAATCTATCCTAAGGAGAAATTGAGTTTTTCAGTGTTAAGAATAATAAAGTAAAAATGTTTTAACTTTTAAATAATAAATTTATTTTTTATATAAAGTGTTACAAAATATAAGATTATAGGTTGCTTTATTTTATTTTAATTATCACTTGAAAATTTAAAATCATGGAAATGAAAAAGTAATAGAAAGAATGGTAATATATGGTTCAGCGTTGGGAGCAGGATTGTACAGCGATGTTCATGTTACAATAAACATTGTATATAAACAATATATATAAAATGATAAAGCGTGTTTTCAATTACATAGTTGCCCTGTTAATATGTTAATAGGACTATAGGAACAAAAGTATAGTTACAAATAAGAGTTCATATATTTGTATTTTAAAGAAACTGAAAAGTATTCTTTAATTTCTGTATTGTTAAATACAGCTTCGTTCTCGTAAATTTTTCTTAAATCATAAACTGTGTTCTTTTATATAAGATACAATTATGGGTAGAATCGGGGTTACAGCATAGTTGCGGGGTCAGAAGGTATAAGGTAAGCTTTCGACTCTTAGAATTCCAAAATATCCGACCCTGACCCCTACTCCCTATTTTAAAGTCTTCCAACGTTTAGATGTCTGTCGATTTATTCGGAGATTAAAAAATCCTACTCCGACTCCGACTATTCGCATTTTTACGAGTCTGATTCCGACTCCTTCAAAACACCTCGACTCCGACTCTGTAACCCTTGTTTAAAGCCACCATGCAGTCAGAGGTGGGGAAATAGCTTTATGCGCTTAACGCTTCGCTCGGATTTGGACGGCGTCCGATGTTCAAAACGGAAGGAAATAAACATTTAATAGAAAAAAGATAGAACGAAAAGATAGAAAGAAAAGATTGATAGAAAGACAAGATGGCGGATCTAACGCCATTTGCAAAAGAATGACTAAAGAGATCCTGCGCTCATCTTCTATGGATTCCCTTACGCGTCCCAATCGATATATCATCTATATTGAATCGGGTTTCTGACGCTGAATACCAACGACATCGCCAGGGTCTTCGCCACTCTCCACTGTCTTCATCGAACCAAGCCCCCGGGGGCTCAACAAATGCGAGCGCTTCCAGAAATCTTACCACATGTTTAGAACACACAGAGCCCCATGTCGTCTCATGTTACAATGCGATTAAATATGCATAATGATAAATGCATACAGATGTGTAGTTATGAAAGAACTGGGATATTAGCGAAAACCTAATAATGTACGTGGGTGCATCGGATAGTCGAGCAAGACACGTAACAATTTAATAGCATAGAAAGGTGACGTCGCTCACACACACGCACATGTATATATATATATATATATATATATATATATATATATATATATATATATATATATATATATATATACACACACACACGAGATTACTAGCGTGTTGGGTCGGTTCAGAGTTTTGATTTACACTTGCGTACAGTACTCAATGTCTTCTCAGATAGAACTTAATATTAGTAAAAAAAAATACGTTTTATTATGTATATATATTATTAGTTGGTTATTGGTTTTCCTTTTTCATTTTCCCATCACGTCGGATTACTTTCATCCTTCTCTTCCCATATATTATTAAGTAGACACGATATATTAGTTTGATCTTCCATTGGTACCTTTAGTTTCAAGGAAACATTGGAAACTTAATCCTCAGGGTTAAAGATACCAGATGTGACCGATTCATCAGTCAATGGGTTAATAAGGTGGTGCACAATGGTGATTCTTCGTGAGACTAACTGAACGAAGGATTACCATTGTGGATCACGAGGTGAGTTTCCAGTTTTTTTGTGGGACCGAAAGTACCGAGAAAAAATCAAATTCTGTCCATTGAATATAATAGATTTGCTTTTGCGCAAATAATTGACCACTCTTGTTATTTCTTTTATAACACTCAATTACTCTCTCTCTCTCTCTCTCTCTCTCTCTCTCTCTCTCTCTCTCTCTCTCTCTCTCTCTCTGTCTTTCTCATTATATATATATATATATATATAACAATTATTTATAAATAAATATCATTTTTAAATTGACCAATATACACATGTGTTTCATCAGTATGAGAGGAGACGATCCCTGCCGGTCACACCATTAGAACTCCAATAACAAAGTCACTTCTGACTCAGTAGTCGGAGCGCTAACCGATGTGGCCATGAAAATGGGAGAGTAAATTAACGTCTAAATGCCAAATTCAGCGGGCATATTAGCAAGCTGTCAACAGAACTCAATAGGCGGAGCCTAAAGTACTGCATTTACGCTATCAATGACTAATTGTTGTTAACCTACTTACAGTAGGTATATACAAGGCCTGTCCAAAAAGTATCCGATCTTAGGCCAGTAAAAAATATTTTAAATACCTGAGGAAGTTAGGTGCCTTATCACCTTCAAAGTAGGCCCCTTGTGCTTGCACACACTTAGCCCACTGATCCATCCACAGCCGGAAACACCCCTGGAAGTATTCTTTTGGAATGGTGTTCATCTCTGCCGTCGCGTTCCGCATTATCTCTTTTTTCGCACCCTCTCAACAACAGCTGTACTGCCAGAACGCTGGTCACTCTCCGCTGATGTGCGGCCATTTTTAGTTGCCATTACTCCCAAATCCACGCTGGCTCGGAATGGGACTACTTGTTCGGGGCACATCTATGGGTTAACTAGAATCTATCATTTACTGATTAGTAATATAAAATATACACCTACAAGCCAAATTAATCCATAAATATTTGAAAATGTTAAGAACTTGAAGCATCAGATCCTTTACCAATATGAAATAATTAGGCGAAAATAACTTTAAACTGTTTGGTGTGTGGTGGAAAATCATGTCATTAAAATAAAAAAAATAATGTTATAAGATAATGAAAATAATAAAATAATATCAGAACACTAATACAAATAATAAGATAATGTCATAAAATAATAAAAATAATAAAATAATATCATAAAAATAATAAAAATAATAAAATAATGCTATAAAAATAATAATAGTACAAAATAAAAACAATAAAAAATGTCATAAAATAATAAAAATAATTTTTAAAAAGCCATAAAAAATATAAAAATAATACAATAATTTCGTAAAAATAATAACATAATGTCCGAGAACTAATTAAAATATTTAAATCAAAAAGATATTTACATCATGAACAAATATAGTAAGAACTTTAAACCTAAAACTTTTACCAACCTGACTGGATTCAACGTGAAATTTCATCGGTCGCAGGATTCGAAACCCGAACTGAAGTCAGCTTTTACTTCTACTCAACATATTTGCCCCACCACAATACGACGAAGAAAGAAAAACTTGCATTAAATGAACAACATCAGCAGGGTTCGACTAAGGTGAGCTTTACAAAGTTGCCGATTATGTGTATAAATAATGGAAGAATGCCATATAAAAATTAAACCAAATCAGAGTGTGACATCGTATTCACAATTATCTACTATTCGTAAGTCTCTCCCAAGGGGGTATACTGCTTATTTTACAAAGATATCCAGTTATATTCATTTTTCTAGCCATATGATGCATAAAAACGTATTCTACCATTGAGAAAATATATAAAATTTTCGATGACAAATTCGACTTACAGAAATGAAAACACTCCGACATTGCCTAGTAATAGTTGTTTTAGTTACAAAAATGTTGCTTCAAGCCGAATATTGCTTTGTAATGCACATACGCATGCGCAAACATTTCAAATATGGCGGTATATCAACCGTTTTTTATGTATATGACTTTATTAGAATGGGTGAATAACTCTTTGCGCATAAAAAACGTTTTTTCTGTGGTAGGATATGTCAGATGAGTTTAATAGAATCGTGGATATATATATATATATTTATATATATATATATATATATATATATATATATATATATATATATATATAGAGAGAGAGAGAGAGAGAGAGAGAGAGAGAGAGATAGATAGATAGATAGATAGATAGATAGATAGATAGATAGATAGATAGATAGATAGATAGATAGATTTATTAATTTACGTACGTAACAGTAATCTATGGACACGTGTGTCTGGCTATCAGCCGTCATCAGCATGGCTAACCTAGGCCTTAGATTATATTGTCTGTAGTCTGACGTCTAACCACCATACCATGAGACCTTGCCCGGAATATGTACTCTATTTTTTCATCGCCTAAATATATAAATTACGTAGATTGTTATTGCTTTGACAGCGTTGTTTTTGTATTTTTCTACTTCCTAAGCGCTAACGGGTATGCATGATATATATATATATATATATATATATATATATATATATATATATATTTCTAGGTTTTGGCCAGTTTCAAACTCGCGGCCTTCTGCGTGTTATGCAGACGTGATAACCACTGCACCACAGAACCTCACCTCACATTGCGAGATCCAACACGGTTTGTTGTTGTTGATCACTCTTCGCTACTCGTTGTAAATACCCGCCGACTTGGCATTTACAAAGTAATATATATATATATATATATATATATATATATATATATATATATATATATATATATATATATATATGAATGAGAGATAAAGAGATGAAATTGCGAGTAATTCTAGTTGATTAAAATTTATTTGAAAGCTCGAGAAGAAAAGAAATTTCATCTGTTCAGTACATCTGTTTGAATTTGATGAGAACATATCACAATAGCCAATTAACACAAATCGTATATAATTAAACGATTAAATATATGTCGTCTATAAAGGCCCTCCGTATTCTGAATGAATAAAAAATAACACAACTATCTGAAAAAGATTATATTTCTAAAAATGACCTAAAAATAGTTTGGCATTTTGTTAGGAGCAAACTATAGTATCTGTTCTGATACTACACTTTATATTTTCTGTACTGAGTCAGTGAATAAAAAATCTTTTTAGACTGATGCATTGTTTCTTATTGTTGTCCCAATTCAGAGTGCCTCTTTTTGGAGAACTCGATTTTCTCACATTAAAAACCAACCTTATGCCTAACTCTGTCCTATTGGGGAGGCAAGTAAATAGGTTCATCAAAAATAGTATATTTAGGATTTTTTTAGTTGGGGATTGATAATTTGTATAATTTGGACTACTGTTCTCATCTTGGATTTTATTCTTACGAGGTTTCGGCCGATGTAACCTTTGACCTTATTGAGTTGTGTCTTGTCGAATTTTGGATTCTGGTTGGAAAGGTCCGTAGCGCAATGGATAAAAGTGTTAACTAGGATCAGTTCTAATTAATAGTTTTCTGGCGGTCGAAGGTTTAATCCTCACGACGATTACACTTACGAATTCTATTTGGTCATGGCTGACGGAACGAGGGCAACTTATCTCCATAGACTAAAATAAGGGTTCCGTTCGTAATTGCAAAGATGAGAATAATAGTCTGAATAATCTAAATAAAACAAAACATCAAAAATAGTATTATCTTCATGCATTTAAAAATGTATGTACAAAATGGCGACCGTTGTTTGCAAGGAAATGACGTAATCGTACCCGGAAGTCACCCATGATTTTACACTTCATCTCAAGTTGAATTTCGTCGATTTCCTCTCTGATAAATGGTTAATGAATAGACTTAAATACATATAGTTCATATCTGTTCATATATATTCGTATAGAGATAATTACTAATTTGTAAGCATCCAATTCCGTGTATTATAATTTTATGCACACATTTATTTTTACTAATGTTGTCATGTCTACACATATTTGATACAAAAATTATATGTCTATTCGAGTCTCCATTGAAAAAAATGATCAATATTTTTGCTATATACGTTCCGTGTGTGGCCATTAAATGATATATAAATCGATATGTGTGTTACTTAAATGTCTCCTTATATTTATAAGGAATTTAAAAAAATCAATGTTGCCGGAAAGTAATCGATTAATATATATATATATATATATATAGAGAGAGAGAGAGAGAGAGAGAGAGAGAGAGAAGAGAGAGAGGGAGATAAAGAGAGAGGGGGAGAGGTAGAGAGAGCAATAGATAGAGAGAGGAGGAGATAGAGGAGGAAGATATGTTTTAATTTATACGTATATACATTTGCATGTCTTCTGAAAGTGACATGTTATATTCAATTTCTATTTGATGATCTAATTTTTCAAACGGACTGCATGTCGAGAAAAGCGAACAGAGAAATTTGCTTAGTCAGCCTCTATAACCATCAACAGCTATCTTGATGGTTAGACAGTAGGATTATTCATCATCCCCTGCGACAGATCATTCGTATGCGCTGTCGAACTATGTCTTTTAACCTTGGCTTTAACCTCGACATTAAAAGTAGAAGAGATCGGTGTAAGCTGCTGCTGCTTGCTTTTGTTTTATTTACTTACAGTAATACTATGAGGGACTGAGGACCTGGTTGTGCCGAGTTCGATCCAGTTCGTTCCACAGAAACACTTTCATCCAGATCCACACCTGACCTTGTGTCTAACTTTCTCGAGAGGAGGTAAATATAATACTATGGATGAGACGTTTAACTTAGTCATAACGTTCACTGATTAAGGAAGAAAAACGTTTGAAACTATAAGATATGGGTGAATTCTAAAGTCACACAACATTAAAAAATATATAATGGTTGTCTTGAAGAACCTCAGAGAGGGGCACGCTCTTAACAGTTTATACGTCGGACGCCAGAAAACGCGTCCGTCTCTGCTAAAATCCAAGAGAAATGAGAGAGAGAGAGAGAGAGAGAGGGGGAGATAAGCGCTAGTCACTCCACCTTCCGGCGCTGGCATCACGCCTAACTTGCCATCTTCCCTCGATTACAATATTCAACACCAATAAACAAACACACGCTAAGTGAATCGATTATTAATTTTAAATTAAATATGTATTAAAATACGGCATAATCACGGTAGTATACTGGTTCCCGTTAGATCACTGAAGTTAAGCAAAGGTAAACGACGGTAGGTGTGGTCAGTAGCAGATGGTTGATTATTTGCGAATATCAGGCGCTGTATGTTAAAGGGCGAATGAGCTGTACACTGAGCTATGGGTAAATAGCGTCGCCAACCCGCAGTACCTGTATGACAAACACCGATAAAAAAGGTGGAAGGAAACCAGTAACGGGTTCCTTCTCCAGAAGTGATTAAATAATCCTGATGATCATGATGATGATGATCATAATTAAAATGTTACTTGAATTTTGTTCAATCATTTACGTGACACTGTTTATTTTCTGACATTTTAATCTTACTATGTTAGAAAGTTCATCCTCATAGCATAAACATTTTCTGATAGAAATGCATATCGTAGTGGCTTCATTGGGATTCACCGTCTGTTGTGGACAGTGTTACCATCACGGATTGCATCTTCGTGGTTAAATCTGAATTTGGATTAATTTAGGATTACAAAAAAACGTACAATATTTAGAATATTACTTTCATCACTCAACTGAATAAACTTTTATCGGCAAGGTTGTGCGTTGATTCATACATCCCTATGACATTTCACTGTTCATTCCGTTTGCATGAGAAACGTCTAGCCATATGGTTACATGTAGACTTGCTTCGTGTCTAGCTAAATACTTAACTGACTCACTATTTAAAAGTCCATTGTCATGTGATAAGATCGACCAATTACAGCTTCGTATTTATCGCCCCGCTAACATACAACATACTCACGTTGACATACTGGTTCTCGTTAGGTCAGCGACGTCAAGCGACGTTGAGCCTGGTCAGTACGATTTGGGTGACAGTTTGGGAAGAACATACGCTGTATGTGAGTCTGGAAAGCAATCGCAACCTACCAGACCTAGTTTTCCTGCCTAAGCATCCACATGATAATTCGAAACACGGTCAATGAATTTAGAGTTGCTATGCGGCTGAGGCGAACTCAACAGCTCAAGCTGAACATGTCTTTTTTTCTAGCAATCACCCTCTAACAATTACTTCTAGCTGCTGTAAAATGAAATTGTGTAGACAGACTTTATAATTATTTATTTGTAAGGATATTTTTAATGCAATATAGGAGAGTTTAATGGGCAAGTGTTTATCTGGAAAATGGTTTGCAATAAATGGTCATTGTTTTTTTGTTGGAACGTTAAGTCGTGTTTTACTTTTGTTCAACTCAAAAGGCATATAATCAGTGAAGCGTAGGGGACTACTGTGATAGGGGACAGTCTGAGTGAGGAGTTTGGTAGCAAGACGTTTGTTAATTAAAATTTCTGCATTTGGTTACGGTTGAGGAAACATGGTGCAGGGAGGAAATTTAAGAGGTAAGCGATCCGAGGAAAGATGCTATTAAAGAAGAACATCTTCCGACATCTACAGATTTCTACAGTGAAGGGGTGGGATTTTGCTGCTAGTCGGGTAGTCTAGGGCATTTTCGTTCATTTCTGTGGCTAGTATCAATCTGTCAAATGTGCATGTTTAAACATTTTTAAAATGATTATAAAAAAGTACAGATATTCTTCAGAAGTGTCCATTGAATCCGTGCGTGTAGCGCTGAAAATGATTTTGTCAAACTTAAGTGTGAATGATCAACTGACGGACTAGACCACTTATTGAGATGTGTAGGCGCAAAGAAAATTCTTTTTGAAACATAAACGTGATAGACAAATGAAAATGCTATTTTAAAATAAAGAATAATTTACCAAAGAAAATGCTATTTCATATTTAAATTTGACTGTCGAAGAAAAAGCGTGACACACCAAATTAAATACTATTTTAAATTTAAGTGTGACTAACGAAAGAAAATGCTATTTCAACTAGTTTGACTAAATACATTAATAGCTTAGAGAGAGATGGATGACTTGTTAAGTTATTTATAAATTTGGCCTATTTAGAACAAATAAAACAGATTTTTTTCAAAGATAAATCAATCCAAGAACTAAAGTATATTTTAGCATGTATTTTGTGTTATTAAGGTATTTAGAAAAAAGCTTTAGGGAAACAAACGCTGATCATTGAGTATAACAATGTATACTCTAAATAGTTCTTAAACAAGGGAGCTAATCTCAAATAAGGGAGGTAACTCATAATTACTTATTAAAATTCTTTTAGCTTAGCGGCGGAACAAGATTTCTTTATTTAGCATCTACGACACGATCCGGAAGTTAAAGCAAAATAAAAATCTTCTATTTGATCTCACAATTAAAGGAAATACTAAACATATTTGAAGGAGTGGGGCGATTAAAA
This sequence comes from Sepiola atlantica, assembly GCA_963556195.1. NCBI lineage: Eukaryota > Metazoa > Mollusca > Cephalopoda > Sepiida > Sepiolidae > Sepiola > Sepiola atlantica. The sequence continues at coordinate 104,778,327 of OY744522.1, read as the reverse complement.
ATAAAATAAAAGTCGGTGCTTATAAAGATGAGAGCACATATGGAAAACGCAATTCCAAATAAAAATTATTGTTTTTATTTACGTATCAGACAAAAAGAAGTAACCTCACTAAAAAGTAGAATTTTAATTAAAAATAAACATCAGTTTCATCGTATTTTTCTGACTGCCATTGTTTTATTACTTGTTGATATGACAGACTCGGTTATCTCCCACCGAATTTTATGTTTTTCACTCGAATCAATGGCGGGACCATAAAAACGATATAAATGATTTTTAAATTTTATTAAAAATCTACTGGATAATGTTTGCTAATTTTTGGTGTAGATACCTTTTTTTGCCTGATACATAGGTATATCAAACAGTTTCCCGGGTAATTTATTTGGAACTGCGATTTTCACATGTGCAATTGCGTTTTTCACATGCGCCCTCATCTGTATAAGCACCTGAAAGTCTACTGCATGTATATGTTGGATAACCACTGAAATTAAACGTCACGAGAAGCAAAGGGGGGAGAGAGCTTATTTATTACTACAGGCAGAAATCCTTCCGACTGAGGCAGTTCTCCGAAACCACCTCACAATTCGCTATCACATCCTCTCCGGCCGAAAATAACGCGAAATGTTCACGAGAGGATTAATAGTGATTTCAATCTTTTTTCTTAATACTTCTGATGATACAATTTTCATAGACATTTTCATAGTCATTCTTTAAGCAAACATGTTTCTCAATAATTTTAACACATTTTGGAGAGTCATTTTTCAACAGGGACCTTAAACACACTTTTCTTAAGAGTCATTTAAACAGATTTCTAAACACATTTTTCAAGAGTCCAAAAGTCACTTTGAAACACAGTTTCCAGATATTTTACATTATAAGAAAGTTACCTTTGTAGTTCTCGTCCGTGCTGGCCCTCATCTTGTTACTGGCTGTGATCGCCGCGCGGCACCTGTTTTTGTGGGCAAATTCTATCTTTAAGCAGAGGATAAAGACACTCGAAGTCGGATTTTCTGAGAGATTTCTTTTGTTCTTTTTATTTCATACTTTCATTCGAGTGGAGGGGTTTCCATTATTGGTTCTTCATTCACATCTTCCTAGGTTCGTACTGTGTAGGACGTTAGACGCTGTTAGTTTTTCTTAGTAGCTTTGGCCCATATCTCTTCGATTCACACCCGAACTCTTGCATTCGAGAGCTACCTCATGCGCTCGCCACAAGCTTCCATGGTGATCTCTTTTTGGATACAGCCCTTATCGCGAGCGATTACATTCTTGGGAAAACTTTGCTCGCTTTTCCGAAACGACGTTGTCGTTTCGAGCGCCCATGGCGAACTGATCCTAAAAAGCTAAGTTCTTGTTCTCCGTGGTGACGTAATCATCATTCCCACGCACGAGATGGGGACAAAAACGACTCACTCTGATCTCTGACTCAAAGGTCACGTCAGGTGTCTAAATTTATTATGACTATTCTTGGATCAAACACTTCTCTGAACTCACTTCTGAGTCCAGAAACAAAACCTATTTTTCAATAACAAAATTAGCTATTTGATACTAGTTAACCTACTGTGCCTTGCATAATGGGCCCTACAGTATTGTAACACTCTTTCCTTCCCTATAAACAAAAAAAACAAAAAATCCCAAGATTTTCTCTTTTTTTTTAAAAACCAACCCCTCCCTGGGACTGGTAAAAATCCGAGCCTGAGCACTCCTGGGGTTACCATCATTTCACACCTGCCGGAATTTCCTTCGGCACCACATGACAATGTTTCCGGGATGTGGGAGAGTTTGCTCCCTACGGTCGTTACCGGCTAAAAAAAAGCCATCCCCTGTCATAAATCAACATCAGGCGTTTCTCGCCTATATCTCCTGCAAAATCTACCTCATAAATTCGCTCTTGCTCACACACGTTCTCCGTGCTCGACCACTTCCCAAAAATTCCCGGTATGTTACACTTTCGGGCCACCATCACTTTCTTAGATAACTTCAACAAACGGTCGGCACACAACCGATTAAAACTAACTGCGCGTTTTATTCTCGCGAAATAGGGGAACAAAAAAAAACAGAAAAAACCCCTTCATTAACCTATTCTCTAATGGTCAGCCTCGAAGCTTACTGAAGGTACCGTCGCTATGCTGCTTGCTATATATGGACCATACATTTCTGACACGCCCGTGCTCCCGTCGCGAATGACAGCGAACAAACACCCAGTTTCTAACTCCCAACCCTGTTCATTAAACGTCGAGGACCCCATCCCATGGATCTATCTAGTCGATACGGTATTGGGCGAAATGTCACATCGAATCATCTCTGCTCCCGGAACACGCCGAATGACCACAAACTAGGCCCAACCTATAATCTTATAATAAAATCCAATTAACACCCGGTACCTCCTTTTTTTAAAAATCGATCCCCATGGTTCTATCCGCCCCGACGCGCGCACCCGAGTCACACCACACCCCAGCTTAACTCCATCCCCACTGGTGTTGAGCAGACACCAATTCCATGCGTTCCCTTCCCGTGTCCTTATCTATGCGGTAAGGGGGTGGGGTATCTTCGCAGCACACTCGTCGGCAAACATCCAAAATCCACAAAAAAAAATTGGACCACAATTTCAAAGCTTAACATTTTACACAACTTTCACACACTCTATCGGCGCAGTTGGGCACACCTGGGTCACAAAAACAACAATCTCCATAACTGACCACCGTCCTTTTCTCGTGGTCCCACAGAATGACCATATCACCGTCATTCTCCCGTTCGCAATTTTAACGTATGCAGGCTTTACCACAAGCCTCGCCACTAACCCATGGGTACTCTACAAAAGAGAGCATACGAGCAAACGCCGGGAATCCCTCATTGACTTTCCAAGCCTGTACATACTCTGTACACGGGGATTCTTCCCGATAAGATCAACCCTGTCCAAGGGTTTCCGCGATCCGACCCAAACCAACTCTAGCTGCCACCAGCTGCCCGAACCTAATCAACTCAAATCGCCCGGCTGACCCAAACTCATACCCATTAAATTATCTGCCTTTTTTTTTCTTTTTTTTAATCTTTTACGTAACTGGTATAGCATTCTCACTTAACCGACTAAACTTCTTCAAAATTCATTCAAAAACAACAATAATAAAAAAATAAAAGTCGAACCAATGAATTAATGGCAAACCCTCTCCACAATACAATTACAAATTATGCAGTACAATATTATATTTAAAAAAAAACAATTTCATGCAATACAATTCAATTGAACAAAAAAAACAAAGACAATTATCCCGGGGCGACATCAGGCGACCCCGCCAGCTGTTCGCACGCAGTCCTTTCCCTCTCTCTCTTCCTGACACGAAATCTCTGCGCCGACGCGTTTTCTCATAAAGTTCCGTTACCTCAAAGTCCAACCATGTTTCAACCAAACAACTGAAAACATTTTTTTTTCTTTACAGCCGTGTCACTCATGTCCGTCCTGAAACAAAACAGGATTCGTAGACAAAACACTATGCGGCACCAGTCAGCACATGTGCCTCTCACTCGCTCTTTTTTTTCACATTCCTTCTCCCTTTCACTCACTTTTTTTTTCTTTCCATCTCATACTTTTTCCTCTTTCTTTTACACTGTCTCTCTCTCTACCAACATATAACTCATCACTCTCACTTTTATCCTCTCTCTCATTTTTTTCTGCATCAAACGCCACCCACAACATATATGTAAAATAAAAAAAATACATTTAAAACACAAATTAACACGTAAATGAAAACCACAACCTATTCTTCCTTAAGGTTTTGTTACCTCAAAAATCCAATCGTGTTTTTTCTGTTTTTTTTTTCTTTTTACTAAATCATTTTACTCATCGGCATATCACTTTTTCTCTGTCTCCGACTCTGTCCGTCTCTGCCTCTCTCTCTTTCTTTTTCCCTTTATTTTATCGGACCGAACGTGGTTTTTTTTTTTTTCGTTTTTTTTTTTTAAATATTTAATCTTTTATTTTAGACCGCAAACGTTGTTAGTACCCATGGTTCGAATTCAATCTGTTCCATGTCGAAACAGCTGGTCACTAAGCACCAAAAAGAAGCATCTGTTGCATAGGCACTGAAATTAAACGTCACGAGAAGCAAAGGGGGGAGAGAGCTTATTTATTACTACAGGCAGAAATCCTTCCGACTGAGGCAGTTCTCCGAAACCACCTCACAGTTCGCTATCACATCCTCTCCGGCCGAAAATAACGCGAAATGTTCACGAGAGGATTAATAGTGATTTCAATCTTTTTTCTTAATACTTCTGATGATACAATTTTCATAGACATTTTCATAGTCATTCTTTAAGCAAACATGTTTCTCAATAATTTTAACACATTTTGGAGAGTCATTTTTCAACAGGGACCTTAAACACACTTTTCTTAAGAGTCATTTAAAATGATTTCTTAACACATTTTTCAAGAGTCCAAAAGTCACTTTGAAACACAGTTTCCAGATATTTTACATTATAAGAAAGTTACCTTTGTAGTTCTCGTCCGTGCTGGCCCTCATCTTGTTACTGGCTGTGATCGCCGCGCGGCACCTGTTTTTGTGGGCAAATTCTATCTTTAAGCAGAGGATAAAGACACTCGAAGTCGGATTTTCTGAGAGATTTCTTTTGTTCTTTTTATTTCATACTTTCATTCGAGTGGAGGGGTTTCCATTATTGGTTCTTCATTCACATCTTCCTAGGTTCGTACTGTGTGGGACGTTAGACGCTGTTAGTTTTTCTTAGTAGCTTTGGCCCATATCTCTTCGATTCACACCCGAACTCTTGCATTCGAGAGCTACCTCATGCGCTCGCCACAAGCTTCCATGGTGATCTCTTTTTGGATACAGCCCTTATCGCGAGCGATTACATTCTTGGGAAAACTTTGCTCGCTTTTCCGAAACGACGTTGTCGTTTCGAGCGCCCATGGCGAACTGATCCTAAAAAGCTAAGTTCTTGTTCTCCGTGGTGACGTAATCATCATTCCCACGCACGAGATGGGGACAAAAACGACTCACTCTGATCTCTGACTCAAAGGTCACGTCAGGTGTCTAAATTTATTATGACTATTCTTGGATCAAACACTTCTCTGAACTCACTTCTGAGTCCAGAAACAAAACCTATTTTTCAATAACAAAATTAGCTATTTGATACTAGTTAACCTACTGTGCCTTGCATAATGGGCCCTACAGTATTGTAACATATAGTAATTAAAGTTACAGCCTTTAAATAACAATACTTTTATGTTTATTAAATCCCGCTTCTTTCACACTTCTTGTTTTTTAAAACTTTTATTCGTCCCAAAATAAGGCATATTCCCACTGAAACCTAAAGGGCTACTCTTATAGTATGCAGATTTATAGGAGCATCTGTGTGGAGATTAAATTCATTTTGATATTATATATATATATATATATATATATATATATATATATATATATATATATATATATATATATATATATGTATTTGTCGCATATATTTGTAGGCTGTCAGTATGATATCATGATGAACGAACTACATACACTGACTCCAATAGAGGATGCAATGACTGAGAGGATGATATCATGACGAACGACCACTACCAAAAAGAGGAGTTAATGCCTGGGAAGATGATATCATGACAACAGTAAAAATAGTACACTATTCTCTCACCCAGCAAAAAGACGATGATCTGTGGAAGATAGTATCGTAAGGAACAAACATATACTATATTGCCTCCCAAGGAGAAGATAATGCCTGCAAGGAATGTATCATGACAAATGAAAATATACTACACTACTCCTCCCCCAAAGGGGTGGTATAGCCTGTGAGGATTTCCTCCTCAAAAAAGGAGGTGCTAATGCCTGTTCAGATGGTATCATTACAACAGAACAAATACTACAATACCTTCTAAAAAATAGAGGAGGTAATACCTGAGAGGACACCCCCTCCCATAAAAGGAGATGGTAATGCCTGCGAGTATGGTATTATGGCAACGGAAACTATACTACACTACTCCCTTCACTGCCGAAAAAGCGAAGGTAATCCCTGGGAAGATGATCTAATGCAAACAGAACAGATGCTACATTAGGCCCACCCTCAAAGGAGGGTTACCCCCACCCCTTAAAAAAGAGAAGGTAATTCCTGGGAGGACAGTCTTATGACAACAACACCAATACTTCACTACCCACCCTATTAAAAGATAATACAATAATAGATTAAATCAAGTTTTTTGCATTGATTACAAAAGTTCTAGTCAATAAAACATTATTTCTATAGTTCCTTGGCCTTTTGGCTGAGATTAAAATGTAGTATAATTGTTATCACTATAGACCAAGGTTGACCAACGACACCCAGTTCCCCCACACGTTTGATAGTATTGCGCCTCATTGGTTTTAAATGTAATTTTGTTTATATTTTCTGCAAAATACTAATTCAAAGTGTAGTATATGTTCTCAACAACCCAGCGACATCAAACGTTTTACTATCGACGGAATTATTGCATAAAAATCTGTTTGTAGATGTTTGCAAATTATTATATATACAAAATTACTATATATTACAAATTGTTATGTTGTATCATAGAATTAAGCATAAACCGTTTTAATGTTAATATAGTTTGGATAGGTGGAAATCACTTTCGCATTTATTCATTTAGATAACATTTAAAACATACGTTATGGCAAGTTACATTGTCCACGTGAAATGCCAAAATGAAAGTTGAGTGGAAAAATATAGTCGCCATCTTTATAAACAAAAGGAAATGTGCTAGCTAAAGAAGACCGATAACTTGCTTTCATAATTTTCTAGTTAAAAAAAATATGTTTATAATCTTGAGTTTTCTTTCTTCCTTAGCTAGCCTTTTTCACGACTTGTTTAGATGGCAACTATATTTTTCCGACCTAATTGTCATTTCGGCGTTTCACGTGTACCGTGAAACTTGATATAACTTAAGGTTTTAAATGTGTTTTTGATTTTACTGAAACATTGTTTCAGTAAGAAAAATATGTTAATTATGATTAATGCACTCTAGTGCAGTCTATATGAGTATTTGATTGATTAAAACTATTACAGGGAATGAAGCAAATATTATAAATATTATTTCAGGTTTATTCCTATTTCAATCACGTACATTTTTTAATATATTCTTCATTCCCTGTAATAGTTTTAATTATACCTCCGACTGGTGAAACTGTGACTGAAGCTGTTTCCTTTATATTTATTTTATTTACCTTTCGATCGGTGTGTTATTATTTTTCTTCAAAGATACATGCGTGAAAAGAAAACTCTTTCGAATTATTTCTTTTAATATTTTATCTGAAAAATGGCTGAAGAAAAAAATGTTATCCTTGGAATAATTTCTCCACCCGATTATTTTTCGTTGTTATTATTTTTTGTTTGTGTTTATTTCTTGTTTGTTATTATTTTTTGTTTGTTTTTATTTTTTGTTTGTGTTTATTTTTTATTTGTTTTTATTTTTTGTTTGTGTTTATTTTTTGTTTGTTTTTATTTTTTGTTTGTTTTTATTTTTTGTTTGTGTTTATTTTTTGTTTGTTTTTATTTTTTGTTTGTTTTTATTTTGTTTCGGTAGCAATTATTAGTTTACCATAATTATCTTAACCATTGCTGCGATAAGATGTAACTTTATTTTAATGCAATTTATTTGGCATAATGCGTTGCAATTCTTATATTATTCATTTAACGCCCCAAAAATGTAAATAAAATTTCTTAGAATGTAATTATATGCATACTGACGATTTTTAATATTTATTGCAGCACCCCCCCCCCTCCGCGACACCCAGAGCAACAAAGACCAGTGGTTGCAAACGAAGTCGATGAAAGTTTGGCCAATAACACACAAGGAATGGTGGCAGAAGCCACGTTGCTATCCTAACTACATGGATTTTCGGTACACGTGATTGTTTGCCACACGTGAAGGCAGAGACGACCAGAGGACGGCGAATCCCGATGTTGTCATCTGGATTTTCACTATAGCCCTGTTATCCGTATAGCTGTGACACTCCCACGTGGCAACCCGAGGAAAGGTTAAACTTTAGGATGCTGCTGCTGCTTTCAAACAAATAAAGTTCATAGACTTTTAGTGTTATATTGATCTAGAGTTGAGTATGGGGCGCAACAGTCATCCTCTTAACAAACCAATTGGTGGAGAATCGTCTACTTGATCTCGTAATTAAAGGAAAATATACTTCTAGCGGAAATCCCTTTGCTCTAACCATCGAGATACGACGGCGGAGAATAGTTGAATAGATCATAGGGAAAGATGAATGTTATTATAATTAATGATGTTTGTGTTTTTCGCTTCCAAGCGTAAATATTGTTCTTTGTTCGTCCTCGGTTATCTCTGTGTTTAGTGTTCCGCTTTCTGATTTCGTCGGATTTAATTACGTTTCTTGACGATTTCGCCCGCTTTCCGACCGGCTTAGTCGACGCGAAAAGGTCTCGTTTTGTCTCGCTTTTTCCCCTTGTTGTTTAATTTCAATTTAAGCGCAAAATAATATAAAAGAAATCGGCATTGAAATCCGAAAATGCCTTGTTTATTATCAAATAAGAATCGGAGAAATGAAGTAAAGCACATTAAGTTTCAAAAAGCTGAAAAAAAATAGATTTTATAAATTTTATCAAAGCTGACAAAAAAAATCTCAATACGTTTCAATTGAAAATCATAATCGTTTTCACCGTTTGAAGTATCGAAAAATATAAGTGATAAAAAAACGATATTGCGATTAATAATAGGCATATATTTCCAACATTAATAAGATAATATCACAATGTAATGAAACTGAATTTTATCTGTTATTTTTCAAGTTTGTAAACATTATGAATTCAACAAGTCAGTGACAAGTATAAGCACATGTAGACATACCCAGTTTACATTTTTTTCACTCGGAGTTGCTGGTCAGATGAGTAATTGCGACTAAATCACGTTGAGACGCCAGTTCCCGTCAGATCATCAAAGTTAAGCGACGTTGAGACTAGTCACTATTTCATGTGTGACTATTTGGGAATACCACGTCTTGATTTACGCCGGTCTATCGGTTGTCCGTCCTGTGCACCATCCCAGGCTTTGCCTTCTCACCCTTTGAGAAGGGGTTAGTTTATTGCTAGTCGCCTGAGGCGCCCCTACCGGGGAATGCCGACGGGGCTGCTCAGGCAATTTTTAAATAGCCAGAGTGCTCAAATTCTCGAGCGCTGTTTTTTTCCACTTTCCCGACCTTGTGTCACATCTTACCTTGTGGGAGGAAGATAAATAGAACCACGTGTTGTAAACAGACATACAATCCAGGTATATAAATACATTAGTGGTAATTAAACCAGTGACAGATTAGCGTCCTGTCACGGTGATTGTACGGTATGTTATGCAGACCGATTGAGTAATTAATTAATTAATTAATTAATTATTATTATTATTATTATTATTATTATTATTATTATTATTACTTGTACTCACTAGGAGTTCTCACACAGGTCATCATCAGTGATTGCTCACCGACAACAACTGGTGGTATTCCCTGGAGTCTGAGTGAAAACAAGTCTCCCCAGATTTCCAGTATTCTCCACCTCTTTTCGATAGTCACCGCAAATAACCTTGCAGTATCGTAACAGCCGTTTACCATTGATTTCTCGCTGGTAAGAACCATCGGTCTTCTCTGGGAGAGCTCATGAAGTGATGTTTCTTGTATTTTTTGTTCCTTGGTTTCTGATGTGGTGTTCTTTCTGTGGTTTTCTTTTCTTCCTGTTGTAGATTTCATGTGACCCTTCGTAGCTTATGAGGGTTGGTTTCCGCATTCGAAGATTTTTCTTAAGATTGTAGCTGTTTTGATCATTGCTGTCCTTTGTATAGTTTCAATAATCTCTTTGATTCCTCCGCGTCTTTTTTCCAGGTGTTTGGGGATTGTTCCTAGTACTCCTACGATTATTGGTATTATACTGACTTTCTTCATGCTCCATATTCCTTTCAGTTCTCTGGTTAGTTACGTGTATTTGCTTCGTTTTTCCGTTTCTTTGATCTACACTCTGTGGTCTACTGGAACGGCGAAGTCTACGATTTTGCAAGATTTTTCCTTCTTGTTGATTATTATAACATCGGTCTCCTTGCTTGCATGAGTTTGTATGTGTGTATATTCATATCCCAGATGATGTTTTTCGTTTTCCAGTACTGTTTCCGTTTTATGTTTGTACCATTTGCATGCGTATTCGGAATTCAATTGTTTGCACAGTTTCCGGTGTACTGCTGTCCCCACACAGTCATGTTTGTTGTTGTATTATTTTTGGGTTAGTTCGTTACATTTATTTATATGATTTACTGTTTCGTCTCTTTAGCCACACAGCCTGCATTTACTGTTTTCCTGAGTTTTATCTATTTTAGCTTTCATGTAGTCTGTCCTTATCGCATTGTTTCTCTGTCCAAGTGTCCTTTTCTTAGCCATGCCCAGCTATTTTCGTTGGCTTCTTCTCTCGTCAGTATTCTGAAGCGTCCATGTAGTTGTTTTTCTCACACTTTTTCTTTTCTTGTCGTTTTGTTTCCTGTTTCGGTTCTTCACGAGTTGCTCGTTGGAACGGTGTCTCTTGCTGCGGTGATTAGCCTTTCCGTGTTCTGAGTTATGTATTTCTCCAGCTCTTTTTTGAGTCTTTCACACAATCTTCTATACTTACCAGTCCCCTTCCCCGTTCGTTTCTCTTCATGAAGAGTCTGTCCTATCATCTTTTGGATGTAGTGCGTTGTATATGGTCATTAATTTTCTTGTCCTCCGGTCAAGGTGCCTGAGTTCTTCTTTAGTCCAGCCTATGAATGCTCCAGAGTATCTTATTAGTGCTACTGCCCAGGTGTTTATTCCTTTTACTAGATTCCTGCTATATAATTTCGTTTTTAGGAGTTTTTTTTTGTTCTTTTGTAAATATTTTTCCCTCAATCTTCTCTTTCATTTCTGTAGATTTGATGGTGTCTGCTTCCAGAACTCCCAGATATTTGTAGCTACCTGTTCGCCTAGCGCCTTTATTTCCTCTTGGTTGGGGAATTCAATGCCCTTTGTTGTCTCCAGTGTTCCTCTTTTTATTTCTAGTAGTGCACACTTTTCCATTGCGAATTCCATTTTAATGTCCTGTCTGAAGATTCTGGTCGTAGTTATCAGCTTTAACAGTTCCTTTTTGGTTTTTGCAAATAGTTTCAGGTCGTCCATGTACATAAGGTCCAAAGGTCCCAGCATTATCCGCACTCTTCCAGTGGAGGTCTGGTTTGTACTGTGCCTCCTCGGTATTCTCATTTTCATCGACTGTCTACAAATATTTTGTCTGGTGTCTCCTACGCCGGCACTATTTTTACTTTTATATTATTTATTTATTTCTTTTCTTGGGGGGGGGGAGAGAGTGTATGGCGTTTCTTGCAATTTCTGTTAATTGGTTCATTTTTGTGTGGTGTAAGCTGAACCCGATGTAATTTATTAGGGATGGATTATTATTATTATTATTATTATTATTATTATTATTATTATTATTATTATTATTATTATTATTATTATGATTGATTTAAATGCTTAAAATAGTATATCTCTATTTATATTTATATCGTATATATATATATATATATATATATATATAGTTTCGAATCACGCTACGTCTAGCCATACTAATGAGTCATAGAAACGCCGAAACATGTATTTGTGGATTAGATATATACTTACATGTATGCATAAATACATACATGCATGCATAGGAAGAGAGATTCATTGTCAGATATTGAGCAATACATTAACAGAATAGGATATATATATATATATATATATATATATATATATATATATATATATATATATATATATATATATATATATATATAATTATTTTAATAATAAATATTGTCTACACACGTACCCGTTTTATCCTTCCGGAACCATTAGTATAGAAATAACACTTCACGCTTTCGCACGATTCGAACCCCGGAACCAGAGTCCTATTTAACTCAAAATCCGAACGATATATATATATATATATATATATATATATATATATATATATATATATATATATATATATATATATATATATATATATATATATATATATATATATATGTGTGTGGGGGGGGGTGGAGTCTGGGTGTACTTTCTTTGTTTACATACATTATTTTTATAACACATTTAACCAAGAGAAATGTATTATTTTTTCATATTATTGGTTTACACAAGGTGGGAAACATTATTTACTCTCACAGAGTAGATATGGAGCCTGTGTTGATGTATACATATAAAATACAGTCGTCCACAGACAGCTTTTTCGTCGTCTACGACTCATTAGTGTGTCTAGACGTAGCGTATGTATGCACGCAAAGATTCGAAATCAGAACAGCCGGTCACATTCAAATGCAACTATCCGTTAGCAAATTATTTACTAAGTACAATAAATTGTAGCCCTTTATTCATGTACTTTCTTTGTTTACATATATAAATTTTATAATACTACCAGTAATCGAGAGAAATCTATTCATTAGAGAATGTTATTGCTTTACACTCAGTGGAAATCGTTATTTACTTTACAAGAAACCTC
>OY744522.1:104723293-104760793 GCA_963556195.1 Sepiola atlantica | reverse complement strand
ATACTGAGTTACTATATTTTACCATTTCTTTACGAACACTCTGCTTGTTTCGTTGCGATATTATTAGTTACTTTTCTTGGAACGAGCTTCTGGTTCGCACGTTTTGCACGCGTTACAAACACGTAACAACCTTGGCGGGAGTGGCATGTAAACATTGCCGGAAACTGGCAGTGTTACATAATGGCGTTGGTGAGTAGACTGTTGTAAACTGCCGTCAAAAGTAAACGTATTGTGCTTTTTCCAAGTTTCAGAATAATTACCGTTGATATTTAGAATAGAAAGACATTGTAACATTTAAAACAACGTTATTGAATCACCTTCATTTTGGTGTGAATAAAAGAAAAGACTGTTTGTACTTGAATAAGTCCATTAGTATGGACGAAGACAAGAGTTAGAGAGTTCATGTGGTTTGGTAGAGAGAAGAGTTCATATAATGAGAACGTTTGAATATCCTGTTTGTAAGAAAATAGTTCATACATGAGAATGTGTGTACGTCGGTATGTACGTGTGTTACATTGACCACGTGTGTGTGGCCGTGGCCATGTTTTATACTTGGGTCGGCCCGAGGGAGGATGGACGTCCCAAGAGAGAAGTTTATAGGTTGGTCTGAGCAACGTGGAGTTGTTGACAGTGCCGTGTCTTGGCCAAGAAAGAGGAAGTAAACAGTAGGCTATACCTTTTATAATCTCGTGTCAGGTGTTTAGCCCGCCTGGGAGATGGCCTCTGATTGGGCAAGCCAGAAATGACATTAAATGCTTGCACCAATCAGCGCCGAGCTAGATATTAAGCATATATTCAAAATCGTTATGGCGGCTCGTTGTAATTGGTTATCGTACCACTGCTACATATTTAATTGTCTTTATTAAGAATTTCTTTAAAAGAAGCGAGACCTTGATGTCAAGAACATAGGAGAGGATTGAAGAGATGTCTTTGATGAAGTTGTTAAAATGGTAAACTTTATTAAAACAAGACCAGTTAAATCACGCATATTTGAACATATTTGCACCAATATGGAGTCTCAACACAGAAGGCTACTTTTACACACTCTAGTGAGGTGGCTGTGAAGAGGCAAAGTACTTAACCGTGCACATGAGTTATGACAAGAACTTATCCCATTTTTGAAGCACTGAAACAATCTCATTTTGGTAACCTCCTTCAATATGAATTTTTGATTACAAAGTTACAATATTTATCATCTATTCTTCAGCATCTCAATATTTTACACTCTAGCATGCAATGGAAAGAAGAAAATATCCTCACATCCACTGATAAAATAAACGCGTTTCAGAGAATGCTACAAATTTGGAAAAGAACAGCGATGATAGCCAGTCTTGGTAAGTAATAACTGCAAAACTGAAATTCTGCCAATGATAGTTGAACATTTATCAACTTTCGAAGAAAACTTGAGTTATTATTTTCCATAAATTACCTCTGTGCAAGATGACTGGATTAGAAACTATTTTATAGAAACTACAATAGATTCTAGTTTAACGCTAACAGAAAAAGAAAAACTGGCAGCTGTGTCCACTGATTGTGGATTAATGATTAAAAACAAAGAATTGTCTCTTGCATATTTTTAGATTTTTATCACAAAAGAATATGTGTCGATATCAAAAAAAGTGCTGGCCATTTTATTGCAACTTTCCATCTCATATTTATTTGAACCGGGATGTTTAACCATCGCAACAATTAAGTGTATAAAGAGAGGAACTCTTCAAGTCATTGATAGGGAAATGAGAGTTTATCTCTCAAACATAAGACGTTGAACATTGAAGAAATCGCAAGGTCTCATCAAGCTCATGTTTCTCATTAACATTAGAATAAATAAACTTCATAGAATTATGTTGTTTGCTTTTGTTAAATGTGTTATTTTTATATATTTAACAGTTAACTTAATAACATATTAGTGTTATTTTGTATACAGTGCGCTATCAAGTATCTGTAGTACTGTGTGTCCAGATTGTATAAAGTTTGAGAACCACTGCCTTAGAGGATGGTATCATGGTGAACGAACATATACTGAACTACCCCTTCCACAGGAGGAAATAACGTCTGAAAGGATGGTATCATGACAAGAGAACATATACTACACTATGGATTTCAGTGTTCGGACTGACTTCCTCATCTTGGCTGCCTTCGCTCAGGATTGAACTAAGCACCTCCAGATAACTTGCAACTTTCGAACCAACTAGGTCAACAGTGAAAGTAACATTCAGCGACAGCAGAATACAGCGATAAGCAGCAGCAGCAGCAGAACTGAAACCAACGGAGAATTAACGAATGTGTCCCATAGCCAAAAATAGAATCTGAGCGTGGCACCCCCGTGACAATAAAGGGATGGGGTTCGAGAGTCCAGATAGACGGTTCCCGAGTTCGATACAGGACACCTGATGAAGGCCGGAGGCCAGAACGGCCGAAACGTTGTGAGCATGACAGCCAAGATGAGGAAGTCAGTCCGAACATTGAAATCCAAAATGAATACACCTCATCTCAGAAATACAGATATATACTATACTACTCGCAAAAAAATGAAGTGTTAACTCTTGGAAGTATCGTATCATGACAACAGAACAGATACTACACCACCTCTTCATCTGAATTGAGAATAAAGAACATCTTACATTATTATGAAATAGACTAGTAAACTGAATTGAGCATTAATAGATAGTAATAGTATAGGTTCGAATTAAGACAGACATATACTAAATCTCCATTAATAATTGATTAAATAACATTCAAATAAATACCATTACATTGGTTGTTAAAACGTGATTCTTGTATTTTCACCATAAAGGTTTTCAAAAAAGTATATATATATATATATATATATATATATATAATTATGTAGTCAGAATAATGAGTCTCTTAGTATGGCAATTAATTATTGATGAATAATGAGGTTGTGTGCAAATTTCAAAAGAAGCTGGAATGACGATTCATGGTTTAATGTCAATTTGTTCTCAGAGATAAAATTCATGTATTTTTTTATGTGTGCGTGCCATTACGATGTGTGATAACTGACACACACAGACGCACGATCATGCTTGAAGAGATTCATCTACACACGCACAAAAACACACCGAAATCTGAGAGATACATGCGCACATGTCCGTTATAAGCACCACACCCTTTCGCTGGAAGTAGGCAGAAAAATCGATAAGACAGAAAGAAAAGAAGGAATAATCAAATAAAGTGGATTTATTAGTGTTCTGATGTACTTGAATATTTGCCTACAGGTTTGATCAGTGGGAGAGAGAGATAGAAAGACTGATGAAGACGAATAGAATAGAATTATAGTGAGACAGAAATAAATTAGTATATATATATATATATAGATATATATATATATATATATATTGCAGACGATCAAAACAACATCGGTATCGTCGGTTTCAAATCTTAACAATGGGGCCCTATAAAAGGTCGCTTTACCGGACTCTCTTCAGCCTCTGTTATTAATAAATAGTACGCTCTCATTTTGATTTTTCTTAATAATCGAGCAGTCTGCTGTGGTTCTGTCTCACTAACCTTACATAGATAGACATATATATATATATATATATATATATATATATATATATATATATAT
Organism: Sepiola atlantica; assembly: GCA_963556195.1. NCBI lineage: Eukaryota > Metazoa > Mollusca > Cephalopoda > Sepiida > Sepiolidae > Sepiola > Sepiola atlantica. Next base: position 104,757,204 of record OY744522.1, on the reverse strand, counting down.
ATATATATATATGTATATATATATATATATATATGTGTGTGTGGGGGGGGGGTGTATATGGTCATTCACAGACAGACTGTTTTGCTGTATAACAGCTCTTCACTACGACTAGACTATCACCTGCCTAAAGCCGGAATAGAACCTACGACTATCTATTTGAAAGTCAGCTATTCTAGCCACTTGACTACGTGGAGGTTTCTTTTGGCAAGTGATACCTCAATGCTTTATGTAAAAATTGTCCGCCGCCAGGCAGTGTTCTATATATTTATTTACACGGCACTGTGTTTTACGATTATTTTAGCAGCTGGCGATATCACTAACGACGTTGATCAACTCGACAAAGTGTTTTGTATAGTCATATAGTTATGATTATATAGTTAGGCTTATATAGATATGTACTTTTTAACATATATATATATATATGTGTGTGTGTGGGTGTGTGTGTGTGTGTGTGTGTGGGTGTGTGTGTGTGTGCGTAATAACCATCTCCGAAGAAGAGATCTGCTCAGTTTTAGAAACTGACAGACGATTCATTTAAGTATCTTGACCTTTTTTCTGCATTGCCATCTTGGTTTCTGAACTATTAATATTTCTGAAACGATCGTAGCTACCATAATTGTGAAACAAAATGTAATAAGATGCTTTGGAATTTTTCTTGGTTAAATTTTTTTTCCGAAATAAAAAATTATATATATATATATATATATATATATATATATATATATATATATATATATATATATTTTATTTATTTATTTATTTATATGTATTAATTCTATATGTAATAATTACTATATATTCTTAATGTAATGGTATTGTTTTTTCACCAATTAAATGTTTTTTTCCAGTAATCTAAGGTAGACAGACTGAGAGCTGAACAATAATTTATAGAGAAGAGGGTGTGGGTGTATTATTTAGGTAATTGATAACTCAATTATAAACACCATTAAACTTCCAGAAATGTACGTAAAATTCTTGTTTATGTGAAGTTTTTTATTCCAAAATGAGATTTAAATGATATAATCTATTGTATTATGCATGATGTGATAAATCTTTCACATTATGTTTAAACACTTTTGGCCCTACATCATAGTTTATTGTTTTGCACTCATAAACACTGCTTGGTACCTTCTTAGACACAGCTTCATATTACTTAAATAAATTACGTGTTTTAATACGCCATTCGATTGTCATACTCTCTAGAACACGAACCTAATGTTTGTTTTTCCCATTTCCGGTTTCTCTTGCATCTATTCCGCAGATTTTTTACCGCCAGGTTTTCGGTTTATTGTGAAAATATGTCTTTACTATGTATCTATTTTTTTATGTTCTTATTTTTGGTTTTATTTATTTATTTATTTATTTATTTATTGAATATGATCGGTTTTGGATTCATTTTTACTTTTTTGAATTTGATCTTTTCATATATGACATTGTTAATAATTTTAATTCATTGTATTCATATTTATTTTTATTCATATTCATTTATTTAATTATTTATTCTTCTCTCGGTTTAACTAATAAAACTATGTGTGCGTTTTGGTTTTTTATTTGTAGTTCTATAATTTAGTCTGAACTAACGTAGCAGAAGAGACATTTGTTGAAATGGTTGTGTGCAAATTTTAATGAATTCATGTTTTTTGTTGAGTAGTTTATACTTTTGTTTTGAGCTTATTATTTGCATTCTTTCTTTAGACACAACCTACAATTCCTACTATTATACTGCAAACCGATACTAATTTTATGATTTCTCAATTTATGTTGGTGTAAATGTTTAGGTCATTTTATCCCATAATACTTAGACAGACTTGTGCTGTTGTTGCATGCTGGATTTCTTATGATCATCATGTGGAAGGTTTACCTGATTTTGAATCTATTCTGTAACACTTATGTAAACTTTTTCTTCTATATTGATGCCGTTACGTGTAGTAGTTTTATATAAAATATGATTTGTTAAGCAGTTATTCCTCAGAGGATAATTAGCATAGTACTGCATCGTTCCAAAATTGGCTGCTTCTTCTGCCTGTATATATATATTTACTTATAGATAAAATAGTTATCCACAGACACGTGTTTCGCCGTAACTGCTGGCATCTATGGCTGACTATCACAGAGTTCGAACCTGCGGTCACTGGGACTGTGACATATATCGTATTTATCGTTAGGAACAATAGTAAGTTTCTTAAAGGTGTTCTATTTCCAAGAGAAATAACTTCACATTATAGTATCAATATAAACTTTATAATTTGTACCCTCTGAGTGCTCACACTAAGCGAGCGTAACCAGATTATTATTTTTAATTTTTAATAAATATTATTTTAATATCCACATACATATATGCTTCATCTTCACTTAGAAAAATTAGTGTGGCTATATATAAAATTGTTCCGTTGGTTACATGATTAGAATTCCGGATCCCGGTAACTATTGACTCCAATCGATGCGACCGCCGTGACAGCCATATGATTGTATTAAGAGAATAGAGACAATTGACAGTTTGACGAATATAATTAGATACAGACGTAAATAGTTACATACACAAGAAGATATATCGATCTCTATTTCTCTCTTTCGTTCTATTTCTCTCTCTCCCACTCTCTCCCACTCTCTCTCTCTCTCTCTCTCTATATATATATATATATATATATATATATATATATATATATATATTCCGCACAAAAGTGTCTGTAGTTGATCAATCGATTTACAATACTACTAGAGCTCATATTTTTAATATAAATATAATTATTCAGAAATATATTTCAGATTTAATATAAAAAGAACTTTATTATAAGACAATTGTTTCTGCCCATTCCGAAAATATATTTTTCATGATATACAAAATATGACAACACATACGAAAAGGCTTCATTCGCCACAATCAGTCCAAAGAAAAAATACAAAATGCAGCCGTATTCATTTATATGTCCCTTTCTTACTTTTCCTTTTTTTGTTTCACTCGGACCAAAGGGAAATTCATACTTTAACCTTATTCAGTTGTAGTTAAAAATTAAAAATGTATTATGACAATCGAATTTTTTTCACTTCTCCTTTCAAAATGGTCATACTCTAAACACAACATTCTTTCTCCTCCTTCTTATGTTATCCTTTCAACAAAGGATACACCTAATCATATGGTTCCAATTAATGTTATGTATTCGCACACACACGTGCACACACACACAAACATATACATATACATATATATATATATATATATATATATATATTTAAATGTTGAATTAAATTAAGGATAATTAAATTATCGTTTAATAATAATAATCTATCGTGATAATATAAAGCTCAATATATTGAATCGAGCAATCAATTCTAGAGATGAAAGATGACAATAAAAAATTGTAAACATATAGTATTTATTAGAACATCAAAAGTTCAGAGCAAGGAGCTTCATATCCTTAATCCATGGATTTTCAAAGATAAACTCTTTTCATCAGAGGATAGGGAAGAACCGACAATGTAATGGTAAATATTATCGGCAACATTACACTTTGAAAATTAAAGATATGAACTGAACTTTTGATTTTCTAATAAATATTGTATGTTTACAATTTTTTATTCTCATCTTTCATCTCTAGAATATATATATATACATATATACATATATATATATATATATATATATATATAGATAGATAGATAGATAGATAGATAGATAGATAGATAGATAGATAGCTTTGACTCATTGTCTCTGTATATTCAGCACAATACTTACATGTCTTTCGAAATGCACGATAGCATTGTTATGGCATTGCTTTATTTGAAGTGATATGTTTATTTTCCATGGTAACAACGCCACGGGCAGTAATAGCGTCAGAAACATGAGAATAATGTTTAATATCGCACTAGTTTCCGCGAGGCCGGCAACATTGTATTTTTCATTTAACTGCATCGATGAGAAACAGGTACAATGTAGCGCACAATACGTATATATATATATATATATATATATATATATATATATATATATATATATATATGTGTGTGTGTGTGTGTGCGTGCGTGCGTGCATGTGTATGTGTGTGTGATGAAAAGTTTAGTTCAATAACTCTAATGTTAGTTTTTTTTCATAAGGGGATCATGAAGCACATTTTTTTATGAACATAAAATGCATGCTACAGAACATGGGATACAAATAAATACTGCAGATAAAGTTAAGCTCAGTGCTAAACCCTTAGAGTTTCTGAACTTTGTTTCATTTTGTGCTCAAAATTATTTTACAGTTCCATATATATATATATATTTATATATATATATATATATATATATTCAAATAAATAAATGGAACTTTACTCCTTAGGTTTTGATTTGATTTGGTTTGGATTGTTTTACGGCATATCAATCTCAGTAGATTATTTAATGCCGACTAAAAATAAAAGTAGAATAATCATTCTTTGTAAGAAGTTGGTTTTGTGAGCATTCTTTGTAGATGAATTCTTTGTAGATGAATTGTTTGTAGATGAATTGTTTGTAGAAAGCAGATGGAGTTTTTATATTTTGTACTCTATCTTAATTTTGAGGAATCCAAAAATGTCGTTCGGATAGACTTGCTCGAAATAGTCCTCAAGTCCCCTACCTGATGTTGTCGAAAACAGATTCCATTGAAAGCAAAGTATTTCACCAGAGTATTTCCCACTGTCAGAGGAGCACGACAGCCAACACATAATAGAGGATCATCTCCTTAAAGCAGATATGAGTGCATTACGTAAGTGTGACCAATCGGGATGTCGGGCAAGATTCACTTTCTCTTTTCTTACGCTTCCATAACTCTGATAGTTAACTCTGATTGTTGGTTGACATTTTTTTCAATGTATTTCGCGTGCATTTGTCATTTATATGTTAGGTTTTTTTATTCTTGGCTTTAGATCCATATGTAGAAGTTTAGTGCGATTTTTGCCGTCGTGTAGCGATTATTTGTTTGAAGAGAAAAGTTCTATTTTGTTACAACTTCCGGTTTTTCAATAGGAAATTGACAAGTGATGTTTATCAAAAGACAGGCCCTCATAATCGTATACCGCTTAGATTTTTGAGGAATGTTTAATTTAACTAGTTTGTAAATTTATTTTACCACTAACACTAAGTCCGAGTGGCAAAGTCGTAAAACAACAAAAAGTTTTATATTATTATTTGTAATAGAAAAACGTTCTAATTATAAAAACAATTTTGATTTGATTATATATACATATATATATATATATATATATATATATATATATATATATATATATATATATATATATATATATATATATATACTGGGAAGCTGTTTTTTAATAAACACCGCTTGTCAATCTCCAATTACAAAATTTCAAGCCGTCCCAAATTAGAAGTTTTTAATTCAACCGATTTTCTAAGCTTTAATCACTTTTTTGTCTCCATGAACGCAAATATGCAGCATCTAACAGAAGGTGATTGTGTTTCAGAATTACAGAGATGGAGATTGATAATTTGTATCAATAACCTCAACAATAAGAAAACAATCATCTTCTGTATTATTTGGGTTATTCGAACTACTATTCTCATCTTAGCTGTTATTTTCACAACGTTTCGGTCGAGGTAACCTTCGTTCTTCTTCAAGTGCAACGTTTGGAACGCGTCTACATGTGGCGAAACTAATAAAGGCGTTTAGTTCAATCAGTTCTAAGTTAAAGTGTTCAGGTTCCATCCTCACTACAGACGATAATGATTAAGAATAAAATTATTTATATTTCTATCCGATCATGGCTGATGGTATAACAATCACCCGTGAAGTAAATGAAGAGTTCAGTTTTAACTTTCGTCTAATGTAGGTACAGCTATTGTGTCTAATAAATGAATTGTATGAAAATTTTGACGAGCTATATCGCTCGTCTAAATTTTTATTTTACAATGTTTATGGGTTCTGAATGTAGTACTTATACACTGAAATGCAAATCAAATATCGCTAATGTAAGAGGGTTTTTTTTCATTTATAATTCATACATTAGAGATATCAGCATGTGAAAATATTATACGTTAAATTTTATTTTTGTTGGAAATTTTATCAAATTTTAGTACGATTTATCAGTCGAATTCTTGTTGTATTATTTTCCTTCGATTTCTGCTGTAATTATTTGTTATTGTAAAAATTACAGTATTTTCGACCAAAAACGAAAAAAATAAAACAATATTTAGGACATATTTATGAAACAACTTCAAAGACTTACTGTGTTTTATTTATTATTTATTCACAAAAGTGTATTTCTTCCTCCGGGTGTTTATCATCAAACGGAATTTTCATGAACAGAGTTTCTTTCAAAGTATATCTCATCTGTGGAAAACATTTCCATGGGTTTGCGTCTCTGCATGTTACAACATGGCCGACTTCAAATTTAATGTCGACAAATACTTGTCACAAGCCTGCCAGAGCACTCTTAGTTTCATGAGAGAGGACAAAATCGTTTTCGCAATCTAGTGAGAGATGATCTATTTTCTTCTCACAGAACAGATGTTGCTAGTCTTCCTATTCGTATTTCCATGGTAGGTGCTTGACTGAGCTTCAAACTCGTGTCCCCTGCGTAAGACCTTCCCAGCAAAATACTCGTCTTGCTTCCAACACCACAAAGAACTTTACTTTTTTCTTCTGTGTACCTACAATCAAATGGAATTTCCATGAAAAGAGTTTCTTTCCAAGTACTTTCCACCTATGGAATGTTTCCCTACACACTATTAAATGGTCGTGTTCAAGTTCAATGTCAACAAATATCTGTCGAGTAGTTCTACATCCTTTCATAGTACTTTTCTATCATCCAACTGAATATTTCACTAACCGTTATCTTTTAGGGGATATGGCCTTGGTACGTGGTGAACCATTAGTATAAGAAAAGCCGTCCCCATAAGTAATCAAACTTTGTTCATTCCATTCATCATTTTTAATCCCCTCAAAATATTCAACTGACAATCTACTCACCACATTAACCTATATCCTCAAATGGATTTGAGCCTTCATAAGTTGTGACTAATTTGTGAAAAAAAAATCTATCCTTTTGTTTCTAAACACTATCTTGGTTCACACTATTTATCTGTTACGTGGAAACTCTAATCTATGAACAATTGTTTTGGATGAATGTAGAAAATATGATTAAAATATTTGGATACTAATGCTTGACCTAGACATAACAACTGACCAGAAAATAGACTTTCTCGATAAAAAATCAGAGCAAAACCATTAAACTTACCAACCATACAAAAAGAATGATACCAAACAATTTCACAGGAATTTTGACTAGCCTTTAATTATTATTAAAAATATTTATAAATACGTAGCTTATAGATTAGCTACAAATTCACGCAACGAAAGCATTCTCAACAAATCAAATATTCTCTATGAAAATGCATTAAAAGATAATAGTAGAATAACCAATTAAAATACAATCAAGATATACAGAACAACAGATGATACAGAAACAGGAAAATTACTTGGTTTAAACCACCATGTTATGCGCCTGTATAATAATATTGGTAAGATCTCCCTAAATCTAATAAATAAACATTTCACTAACTCCACCCTACTATACAAGCTCCTTACCAAAACAATGTTAAAGTAAGTTAGTGCTGCACCTCTAATACAGCCATAATAAAACAGTCACACAATATTAAAATATTATGCGCAACAAATAAAACAAATTGCATAATTTAAACTGAACAGGAAAATCAACTGCCCATTATGTGGTAAGAACACTATAAATTTCTACATGTACTGGCCTGTCGTATTATTTTCCATTCAATTATTGGTGAGCGTCCATTTTCTTTGAGCTTCACATAGTCGTTTGATAGTGCTGTTTTAATTCGACGTTATCTGCTTTTAAATGTGCTTTTGTGGTCATTATATCTGGTTTTAAAATCTAGGGAGGTCATACTCACGTAGTACTTCTTGTTATTCGGTCTTTCCTTGGAAAATATTGTGGCTTGGTATACAATACTTTTGGTTAGGCATTTATTTTGTAGTGGACAAAGTGTACGATTTATGCAGTTACATCTTTTCTCTTTATTGCTAACTTTTTGTTTTCTATTCGAGTAGTTACTATTAGTGTTTTGTTTATTTCTATTTGTATTGTTTATATTTTTGTTCAGCTTAGTGTAATTTTTGCTATATTTTTCACTTTTTTACATAATTTGTCATTTTTTTCCTCTCTGTTGTTCTCTTTTATGTATTTTGTTATTGTGTGCTTTACTTATCATTTCTAGGTTTTCGCAGCAGCTGTAGGATAGTTTTAGGTTATTTTTATTGAATATTTTATGCAGGGGATACGGGGGAAGTATTTTTCAATCAGATTTAGAAATTTTTTGTCTAGTTTAGTTTTTAGCATCTGGTTATAGGGCGGGGTATAGTAGATTATATTTCTTTTTCTTTTACTTTTAATTTTGTTGTAATTATTAGTGTCCTGTTTTTAATATTTCATTTTGGTATTATGGTAACCACTATTTTTAGAACTGTATTGTAAATGTTGCTTGATTTTTTTAAAACACTTTCGTTGCTAGAATTATTGATTCAATAGAATTCGGAATATGTTTTATGATTGATGGGGGTGATTAGACTTTGGGTTTACGTATATTGGATTGGCGTTATCTTTTAGGTATGGTTCGTAAGTGTTTTTTATTTAAGTTTACCGCGACATCTAGAAAGTGAGTTGTTATTTTGTTAGCTAGTACTTCTACTTTTTTCCATATGTATAATTTTCTTGAAAATTTCTCTTTTGACTTTGTTGGAATCTCTTATTATCGCTAATCCATCATCTCTATAAAAGCCAATATCTGTATTATCAAATGTATTTGTGGGTGTATATAAAACAAATAACCCGACAACATCTGATGCCTCCACAGAGCCAAGGGCACCGATGGTCAAATCAAAAGATTTGTCATATTTGTTTTAATCCATTAGTCATTTTTATTGAGTAAAGTTAATCTCCTACATTTTTTATTGATGTGGATTTCATCCTTGGATATATCGGTATACATCTCGGCAAATTCTAGGACGGTGTTTAAGAGTTCTTCTGATATAGACGGGTACCAGTCCACTATGTCGAATTGTAGGAAGGTATATTTGTTCTTATTTCCGATATTGTTAAACCAAGCGATTGCTTCGGATGTATATATATATATATATATATATATATATATATATATAGAGAGAGAGAGAGAGAGAGAGAGAGAGAGAGAGAGAGTGTCAGTCGTATATGAAAAGAAATCAAATAAAGTGCTCGATCATATAAGAGAGCTAATATAATTTATTTAGATACTCTATATTACATATTTCAGCAATGTATCGCGGTTTCAGATTACTAAAGATGTCTAAATCTGCCCTTTTGAATGAAACCGCGGTACATTGCTGAAATATGTAATATACAGTATCTAAATAAATTATATATATATATATATATATATATATATATATATATATATATATATGCTTCATCTTAACCAACAAATCATCAATGTAGCGATATATATATATATATATATATATAACTATTGCGACGCTCACGTGATTCAGACCCTGACCTTATGTCACATTTGACTCACAGTCAACACCTTTATATAATGCAGTAGGAAAAATAAACCAGAGTGCCCAATTGTAAGACAAGGACGGAATATATGTTTTATTTACATACTATACTTTCAATTGAATATGAATTGTACAGTATGTAAATAAAAACCAAACATACACAAATATATAAATATATACATATATATATATATATGTATATATGTGTGTGTGTGTGTGTGTGTGTGTGTGTGTGTGTGTGTGTGTGTGTGTGTGTGTGTGTGTGTGTGTGTGTGTGTGTGTGTGTGTGTGTGTGCACGCGCGTGTAGAAAGGGGTAGAGGAGAGAATGGGAAGGGGAATAAATAGATGACAGTCTTGTGCGCAGGAATAGAAATGCGGACCAGTTTACGTATGTGCTTTGAAGAGATGCTGCTGACTTTGAGACGCGGCTAATCCGCTCGCTCCTACAAAATTGTTATTTCCCATAAATAAAACGACCTAAACACTTTTGAATTGGAGTCGACGTGTCTGTTTGCGACCGCTAAATACGCTCGGCCGACCATCTCCCATTTGCAAGGTTTAAAATTACATCACTTCCAGTCAGCTAGCAATTCACTCCTCTTCTATCTTTTTCAGTGTTCTCTTATTCTTTTCTCTTACGGTTCGTCATTTCAAAAATCTTAACGTTTTTCTCTTTCTTTACTTTTTCTTCATAAGTAATGTATAATTTACCAATTTCTGGGCCAATATCATGCTGGGTATATTGCAGGTACCTATCAAAGTGTTATCAAAAGAATAACACAACAAACAATTAAAAACACAGCAACATGAACATCTCTCTACTAAAGATGTTTCAACTAATAAATGGTCTATTGTGTGTATATATATATATATATATATATATATATATATATATATATATATATATATATAAAATATTTGTTATTGTTTATATCTATGGACGTATACGTTTCGTCTTTTTTCAATCAAGACTCATCAGCATAGAAGTACGACTATTCATCACCGGTCACACGATTCGAAACCCTGGACTATATATATATATATATGATGAGCGCGGGTCAGTGTACCTGTGTGTTGGTGTGTATGCGTGGATACGTGTATCGTATTTTTATCTGCTTATCCATCTGTTCACACCCTCATACCAGGTCACACATGAAATAAATTTATGGTCTACTCGACCATAGAGACAGACACCGGCGTGATCATCATTTCACTGTTTTTTCCCTTTTTTTCTCTCCTACTGACACCACCCACCTCTTGTTCTTCTTTTCTTGGAAAAAAAACTTTTTTCTATATAAGGGAATATTGATATTCCCAACGTCAAAATATAGAAAATAAATTGTGAAAATATATAAAAATATATTTTTTATATGTAACATGTATATATATATATATATATATATATATATATATATATATATATATATATATATATATATATATATATATACATGTTACATAATAAGTGGGTACGTTTGTTAGTATTCATCTCGTGATTATAATTTACGACACATGTCATCGGGTCAGCGAGTTCGTTGAAATGTCATCTCGACACTGACAGAAGAAATGGTGAACCCATACGGTCAATAAAGGTTCTTTTTTACAAATCGATGGTTCTTCATTTTTAGTGGTTGTGAAACTATAACTTGCGGGTATTCTAAGTCATAGGATGAGAATTGTCGAGCGGAACGATTGCGTAAGGCACGTGGTAACAAGAAAAATTATGTTATGAACCTGTATATTAAATTGATTGTGAACTGTAAGGCATTTGGGTCTCCCTAAGAATAGAGGTATTCCACACACACACGCACACACTACATATATATATATATACATATATATATATATATATATATATATATATATATATATATATATATATATATATATATATATATATATTAATGCAATAATGAAGGGAAGACGTGTTGAATCTTTCATAATTAAAAGATTTAGGGGATTTAGGGGATGAGAAAATAAAATTTGCCAGTCGACTAGTTTCGCCCACACTTTACAAGGCTGATATCGTGAGATTTAAAAAAAAAGAAAACCTTTTATATTTAAAATGAAATTAGCGTTATGTTATGAAAGAGAAATAAAACAAAAAGTTCGAATTTAGAATAAAATAGGCGTGATGTTATATGGAATGGAGGTTGTGTCTTAGAGACTAATCACACTCAACCCCAAGAGACACTCCTTCTGTTTGCAGAGGGAGGGCCTCTTGAGGCGTACGTGGATAGTCTCCAAGATTTTCAAATGATAAGATGAGTGAGCACAGCTTAAGATGGAAAATTAATCTGTGCTAAAGTTCGTTGCGCACAACGGGTTATTTATCAGGTGGTCAGTTGTTGAAGAACCGTATGTATTTCTTAGAACGTCCCGTAACCGGAAGGTTCCATTCCTGATTTTACTGGGGATGTGTTGCTGTACTCTGTTGTCTAATCTCAACGTCGTCCGGCCCACGTAATTGGCACTGCAATTACATTTAAAAAGATAAATCATATTATTTTCATGGGGGGGAGCAGAACGTCTTTTCGAGAGGATGGTAACTCAATCAGTATATCAAGCAACAATCTCTACTAAAGAAAACCCAACCCTGAAAAAATTCTACATAGGTATGGCTGGTAATACCTTTAAAGAAATATATACCGGCCATAAATGCTCTTTTAATAACTCTACATATCAAAAAAGAACCTCACTTTGTGTCTTCTATACACAAATTATCTCTCTCAAAGGACACCGAGTTCTTGGCTTCCTTTGACATTAGTAGTCTGTTTACCAATGTACCTTTGGATGAAACCATTGGTATATGTGCAGATTATCTTTACCGCGGCCCCTTAAAGTCTCCACAGTTTCCTGAACGAATTTTTGTTGAACTGATGGAACTTGCTACTAAATCAGTTTCCTTCAGTTTCAATAATATAATGTATCGGCAAATTGATGGTATATCCATGGGCAGCCCTCTTGGTCCATCGTTAGCCAACATTTTCGTTGGATTTTTGGAAAACCAATTATTTTCCAAAGTGACCAAGCCGGCTTTCTACACACGTTACGTTGATGACACTTTTGCTTGTTTTCCCTCTCGGAGTGATGCTGAACAGTTTCTTCTTCTTCTTTGTGACTTGCATCCATCGTTGCAATTCACTATGGAAGTCGAGGATTGTGGTTCCTTACCATTCCTCGATGTTTTAGTGTCTAAATCTGGTTTATCATTTGAAACCTGTGTGTATAGAAAACCAACATTTACAGGCCTTTATCTAAATTGGTTTTCCTTCGCCCCAAGAGCAAGAAAAATAAATCTTATTGGTACTCTCACTCATCGAGCTCTTATGATTTGTTCACCAACACGACTCGATGCAGAACTTGGTGAGATTACTAATATTTTTCTTGCCAATGGATATCCCATCAATACTATAAAAGGCACCATTGCACGTAAAGTTGCTTTATTTAATGGTGGTAAATTTATTGGCCCGTCACGTTGCCCTATTTATTTGAAACTCCCTTGGTTGGGTTCTGACGGCCTTGACATTGTTAAAAGGATTTCTTCTTCTACTCAACGTTGTTTTCCGGCAACCATGTTGAGGGTAGTTTACACGACTCGAACCTTTTTCTCTTCTTTTCGTAAGGATGTTTTGCCAGCCATTCAAAAGAATTCTGTAGTTTATAAATTCATGTGTCAGTGTGGAGCTGACTACGTTGGCAAGACATCCCAAAGATTAGAATTTAGAATATCCCAACACATACCACGTGATATTCGCCTACACAAGGTTTCGAGATCATCCGGGAACTTCCAGGCACAGGAATCAGCCATCGGTAATCACCTCGTTAGTACAAATAGTTGTTCTGACAGGTATTCCGATGGGTGGTTTTCTGTTTTACACAGTGCCAGGTCGAACTACCATCTCAATATTCTTGAGGCGTTAGTCATTAACAACTATCGACCTAGCCTGTGTAGACAAAAGATTTTGAAACATCAGTTGGAGATCTTTAATGATTCAAAGCCACCATAACGTTGAGAGATTTAATTTTTTTTCCCTTCTCATTCGTTTCCTCCAACTGAAATAAGTTTTATTTTTTATTTTTTTCTCCCCCCTTCATTTCTCATTCGACTTTTAGTTTTTAATTTACCATTCTGACGTTTCCTCTCAGAGGGTCAGACGACAAGGCCTTAAGGTAATTTTAACAATTTTCCTTTTTTTTTCCCCCACTCGTCTGTTTCATTGATTTTAATAATGCTTCCTCTAAAATTAATCCTACCATTCTGTTGTACACGTAATTTACTTACATATATATATATATATATATATATATATATATATATATATATATATATATGTATATATGAAAATATATATATAGTAAGTAATGTTATATCTACATATTTTGTCCCATAAAAATGGGGAGCAGGGGACTGGTTGGCACATGTTCCCCTACGCATAAAGAAAGGGGGTGCAGGCGGGCGACGTTTGTCAAAAGAGGGTCTACAGGAAGCTCGACAGACAGACTTTCATAATACAGCCCACGCATTTGCAGGGGCGGAGGATTCAACCAATCAAATGAGAGAATATTGTTGCAATGTACAGGAGAGGCCAGGAGAGCTGGAAAATCGAGGCGAGAAGAAACACGAGGAGATGGTCGTCTGGCAGCGTTGAGAGCGGACGTGAAGGAGATTGACAGCTCACCCCGCTGTCATATCAAACAATTTATCCCCGCACACAAAATCAAAAATAGGAAAAGTGGAATTCGAAAATTAACGGCTAAGAAATACAGCGACAGTTAATACTGCTGTTTACCGGGCACCAAAAGAAAAAACCTGCTCCAACAAAATTGACTAGGGCAGACCAGTCAATCATATTACCTCTCCGTAGTCGAGTTTACGTATATCTCGGGACCCTAAAAACAGCTCGTTAAGAACGGACCACAGAATCTAAAATTCTGTTAAACCAAAAAGGTATGTGTTTACGACATATGGACAAAAATAACAAAACAAAAAATACTATATCAATTCATCCTAAATCGAACTTTCATATTGTTATATATTGTCGTGTTAAATGATCTCAGTCAATCATTCCCCGCGATTTTAACACATTTACCTTCATATCTCGATCTCCCGTAGGAGGAGAAGGACTTCTCATTTGTTTTTCCTCGAATTACGTAAGAAAAAGACTTTCCTATTTTCATTTTCCAATTTTCGTAATTGCTATATTTGAACTTTTAATTCTTATCCTGACTGATCAACTTTCTCGGAATAACAAACACCAGCCTCCGTTTGTGCGAAAAGAATATCAGTTGATCTTTTGAAAAAATAAATACTTGTTATGTATTGTTAATTTGTCTTGGTTGTTTATGCAATATATGATTATAATTTGTGGTACGATATGTTATTTATTTTTATGGAGTACGGGTTGTTTCCCTTTCATCGGGTTTTCAACCTTTTCATATTTTTACATTCGTGGCTGAATTACGTATATGTAACGTTCAGTGTCCTAGTGCCACAATTATAACAGTAAGCTACACAGAGACGTCTATATTTCATTCCCGCAGGAAATCATCAGGTTATTGAGCTATGTTGAGGAAAATACTAAACATATATATACAATATATTGTATCACCTTATAATAATAAATAGGTATACACATGAAATAATAAGTATATATATATTACATATATATATATATAATATAAAGTATATTATATATATGCTTATATATATACATATATATATATATATATAATTGTATTACTATTTCATATATATATATATATATATATATATATATATATATATATATATATATATATACCCGTATCTCATTAAATAATATATTATGTATTTTTTCACTATTTTCTTCAACATTGGCAGAGCTTAGTAGTAGTAGTAGTAGTAGTAGTAGTAGTAGTAGTAGTAGTAGTATAAACGCATACGTAGGGTAAGTAAGTCACAAAAAAGAGAATGTTAAGGAGAGTATGCTTGGCGGTAAAGAGCGAATCATAGGAGAACTAGTGGGAGCAGTGGTGTAAGAGAAGGACATTCCGAAAATGAGATTAATAAATGATGTAAATCAAGAAGAACATTTCAAGAAGAGAAGTCGAGAGAAGAAAGAAAGAGGAAAAAAGAGGCAAAAAGAAGAAAAAAATAAAATGTATCAAAGTTGACCCGACGGGTCACGTTCATCTAGTCATATATAAAAAGTAAAAAAAAACTGCAAATTAAACGTAGGTAGAAAGTAAGCCATAGGAATATAAATAAAGGTAGAAATTCATGTGGAAAATTAAGGTAGCTGCGGAATAATACAAATGTAATAATGCGAGGGAAGTGTCGCAATGGCGGCGAGATACAAATGAGTTCGCAGGCCTTTGGTCAAAGTGTTGAAGTCAGTGGCCCGTACCGACCTACGTAGCCGATTAGTTTTGGACGACATCTATAAAAGTCGAAAGTAACAACAGTAACAAAAGCCGACACAAAGGGAGAGAACTGTTATTAGATCATTCCTCTGTTTGTTCAATTGTTTTCGTCTGGACTATTTACACACATATATGTGAAACGAGGGGGGGGGGGAGATGTTAGCCCTTTTCGCTCTGCTTCGGTGAATTACGCTTGTATTTTCCACTCGTAACAACTGACATGACATTTGGTGATCATGAAACTGGAAAAAGTGTACGAAGGCCAAGCGTAATTATTATTTAAAAAATAAAACTTTTGTAAGATAAGTCCAATCAATCTGCGCGTTTAACGATGAAAATTCTATTTCAACCGTAAGCGTGACAAACTTGTTGAAGATAAGAAATTATCAAAAGAAAGAATAACTAAATTTATCCTACGAAATAATTCAGTGTTATTGACAAATTGTTAAGACAATTAAAATGAAGAGTCGGTAAAGGTTGCGAGTTTAGAGTGTCCCAGGGACGTTTTGATGAAAGAAGAGCTGTTTTATGTTTCGGATTTTGTTAGATGAGAATTGATAATTTGCATTATTAAGATTTTTCCGACTACTAATCTCATCTTGGATGTTATTCTCACAACGTCTCGACCTATATAAACTCCGACGTTCATTCAGGTGCATCTTGTCGATTCCCGTACGTAAATAAAGTAAGAGGTTACATCGGCCGAAACGTTGTGAGAATAGCATCCAATATGAGAATAATAGTCCAAATAACCCAAATAAGATAATGAGTTGTTTTGTCTGTAAGAAATTGAGTGCACGTGTTCATTTCGGTAGCCGCCTTGCGAGTGTTCATGCGACAGTGTGTGTGTGCATTGAGTATGAGTTGTAGATTTCAGTTTGCCTGTGTTTTGGTTATGTCTGTTTTAGGGTTTTATCTTAAGGAAATGTTAACATCTTATATATTTATATTTAATAATTTATTTGAATGAATAGGGAAAAATAATAAATAGGAATATTTTGAGAGACCCAACGTAGACAAGTACACTAGCTAGTTAAGTAATATGATTAAAACTTCAAAGAAAAACGGAAAAGGCAGCACGATTTGTCAAAGGGAGATAACTCTAATTCGATTCTTGTTTCCTTTGCTTGTTGACTCGTTTTAACTATTTCAACCGTATCGTTACACTTTCATGATTTTTCAGTTGTTATTGCTACTTATAAAAACCGATAGAACAACGATTGATAAACATCAATATAAAAGAAAATGCGAATCACAAATACGACAATAAAAAAGACACATTTGCCAATAAAATCGGTTTTCGATTTCAGTTTGTCTTTTTCTATTATTATTATTATTGTTGTTATTATTATTATTTACTCACTAGGAGTTATCACACTGGTGATCGTCAGTGATCACCCACTGCCAACAACCTGTGGTATTCCCTGGAGTCTGAGTGACAACAAGTCTCCTCAGACTTCCAGTATGCTCCACCTCTTTTCGTTCATCACCGCTGATGACCTTACGGTATCGCAACAGCCACCTACCACCGATTTCACGGCGATACGGGCCATTGGTCTCCTCTGGGGCCCGAGTGGCAACAAGCCTCCCCAAGGTCCCAGAGCTGTCCGCGCTCTTCCAGTGGAGGTCTGGTTTGCGCTTTCCCTCCTCGACCCTCTGTCCATAATTTTCGTGGTGTCAGCCTATGCTTGCGCCTCTCTCTCGCGGTTGTATTATCCCCGGTTCTGTTGTCTTGTGCTTCCATGTGTTTGTTCTCCATTCGTTGCTTATGTGGGTTGGTTTCCGCATTCGTGGACATTTCTCAGGATTGTAGCTGTTTTGATCATTACTGTCCTTTGTATGGTCTCAGTTATCCCTTTGATTCCTATTTCTCCTAGTCTTTTCTCCATGTTTTTGGGGACTGTTCCTAGTGCTCCTATGATTATTGGTGTTATACTGACTTTCTTCATGTTCCATATTCCTTTCAATTCTCTGGCAAGTTCAGTATATTTGCTTCTTTTTTCCGTCTCTTTGATCTTCACTCTGTGGTCCGCTGGAACGGCAAAGTCTACGATTTTGCAGGATTTTTCTTCCTTGTTGATTATTATCATATCCGGTCTCCTTGCTGTTATGGGTTTGTCTGTTTGTACATTCATATCCCATATGATTTTGTGTTTTTCGTTTTCTAGTACAGTTTCTGGTTTGTGTTTGTACCGTTTTTTTGCATATTCGAAATTCAGTTGTTTGCACATTTCCCGGTGTACTTCTTTCCCCACGCTGTCATGTCTGTTCTTGTATTCCTTTTGGGCTGGCTTGCTGCATTCACTTATTATATGATTTATCGTTTCGTCTCTTTGTCCACACAATTGGCATTTGCTGTTTTTCTGGGTTTTATCTATCTTTGCTTTAATAAAGTTTGTCCTAATCGCATTGTTCTGTGCAGCCGTCAGCAGAGATTCCGTTTCTCTGTTCAAGTGTCCTTTTCTTAGCCATGCCCAGCTGTTCTCATTGGCTTCATCGCTTGTGAGTCTTATAAAGCGTCCATGTAGTCGTTTTTTTCCCACTTTTCCTTTCTTGTCTTTTTGTTTCTGGTTTCAGTGCTTCCGGGGTTGTTTGTTGGGCTGGTGTCTCTTGCCGTGGTGATCAGTCTTTCCGTGTTCTGGGTTACATATTTCTCCAGCTCTTTTTTGGTGTCTTCCACACAGTCTTCTATACTTACCAGTCCTCTACCTCCTTCATTTCTTTTCATGTAGAGTCTGTCCGTATCGTCTTTTGGGTGCAATGCATTGTGCATAGTCATTAGTTTTCTAGTCCTCTGGTCAAGGTGCCTGAGTTCTTCTTTGGTCCAGCCTATGAATGGTCCAGAGTATCTTATTAGTGATACAGCCCATGTGTTTATCCCTTTTACTGGGTTTCTGCTATATAGTTTAGTTTCTAAGAGTTTCCTTGTTCTTCGTAGATATTCTTTTCCAATCTTCTCTTTCATTTCTGTATATTTGATTGTGTCTGCTTCCAGAACTCCCAGGTATTTATAACTTTCTTGTTCTCCTAGCGCCCTCATCTCCTCTTGGTTGGGGAGTTCTATACCTTCTGTCGTCTCCAGTTTTCCTCTTTTAATCTCTAGCAGTGCACATTTTTCTATTCCAAACTCCATTTGGATATCCTGGCTGAATATCCTGGTTGTATTTATCAGCTTTTCCAGTTCTGTTTTGTTTTTTGCAAACAGTTTAATGTCATCCATGTACATCAGGTGGTTTATTCTTTGTTCTGTATCCGTAAACCTGTATCCGGCATCACACTTTCTGAGTATGTAGTTGAGTGGCATCATGGCTATTATAAACAATAGTGGTGATAGAGAGTCTCCTTGAAAAATGCCTCTCTGTATTTTTATCTCAGACAGGTGTTGTCCTCCGGCTGTCAGTTTTAGTCTCCATGTTTCCATTGCTTTCTGGATGAGATTAATAATCCTGCCTGGTATCTTGTATATTTTTAAGCATTCAATTATCCATGTTTGGAGGATTCTGTCGTGGGTTTTCTTGTAGTCAATCCATGCCATGGTTATGTTCTTTTGTTTGCTCTTCACCTCCTTCAGAGTCTTTTGATCAACGTATAGTAGATCATGTGCCCCACTTTGTCCTTTCCGGCATCCTTTTTGTTCCTCGGGGAGCAGTCCACGTTTGTCCAGGGTTTGGTAGATTTGTTCTCTCAGTTGTGCAGTGAGAATTTTCCACATTATTGGTAGACATGTTATCGGTCTGTAGTTGCTGGGGGTCGTTCCCTTTTTGGGGTCTTTTTGTATTAATGTTCTTCTTCCTTCCGTCATCCATTCTGGTACGTCTGTTTTGCGGATACATCCACTCAGTTTCTGCGCTAGTCTTTCATGCAGGGTCGTGAATTTTTTAAACCATTATGCATGTATTCCATCGTGGCCTGGTGCTTTCCAGTTTGCCATTTTTCTTAAGGTTTTCTTGATCGTTTCTTTGTTGATTTCCGTTTCGATTCCTTCTTCGATTTCCTGCAGTTCATCTTTCATGTTTTTCAACCATTGGGCATTCTTGTTGTGCTTTTTCGGTTCTTCCCATATCTTGCTCCAGAATTGTTTTGTTTCTGTTGGGTTCGGTTGCTCTGTTGTTGTTTTTCTCCATTTACGTTTTTGTAAAACTGGCTTTCACTGTTTTCAAAGGTCCTGTTCTGTTTGCTCTGTTCTGATTTGTACCTGTATCGTCTCAGTCTTCCTTCTATTGCTGCTATCTTTTGTTTTATTTCTTCATGTTTCTCATTTAGTTTTTCCTTGCGTTTCTGATTTTTGCTTCTTAATCGTTTCATGTCCTCCTTCCTTCTGTTCACGGTTTTAGCTTCTTTCCGCAGTTTGGTGATCTGGGTTTCCAGTCTGATTTCCCATCCAGGTTTCGTCGGTCCTCTCTTTTGTCCATTCTCTTCGTTTCTTAGTTTCATACTTACCGATTTTGCCCCTGCATATATCAGGTTGTTTAGGTCTGTAATAGTTTCTGTTGGGATGTGTGTGAGGAGTCTGTTTACTCTTTCTGTTTCTGCTTTTAGCTTCTTCGCTTCTTCATTCCTGAGAGATGGGAGTTTTGTTTTGTTTTCTAACATGTATCGTCTAATGTTAACCACTTCACTTGCTTCTTTCTCGTTGAGTTCTATCTCAGCAGGTTCTGTGGTTCCGCAGTCTTCTATCTCATCTGGGTCTGTGATTCCGTAGTCTTCAATCTCTTCAGTTTCAGTGTGTATGTTTTGCCCGTCCTCTTCCTGTGGTTTCTCCTTCGGTGGTGTTTCTTGCTCCGTCTCGCCATTAACCTTCTGTCTGATTTCCGTCAGTTCCATCTCCGAGAACCATCCTCGCTTGAGGATCTGTCTTGCTTGATCTGCTATTCTTTGTTCTGTTGTATGGTAGTCACTAGCAATGTCCCAGAGATGTTTCATTCGTTTTCGGTAGCCTCTTTCTGTAGGGTAGCGGCTTTTATAATAGCACTCCATCACCAGTCTGTTCTCTTTCCTGGTCCATTTCTTTCTATATCTTTTCAGTTTGCTGTTTTCGCTCTAGTTTTCCTGTCTTTGGTCTGTGTCCTTGTCGTACCTGGAATCAGAGAGGTTACTTATCTGGTTCTTGTCCGTTGTCTTGTTTCTGAAATGAGAAGGGCCAACATTCGCAGGATGCGGACCGGGTCCCCCATGTTGGCTAACGAGGGAGCACCTGCCCATCATGACACTCAGGTCTTTCTCTTGAGTCCCACGGCTTGTATTGATATTATTGTGCATTATTCATATTTTTGGTGTGTGTAGCCACACCAGGCCCAGGCTTATTCTGCCTGTGGTCCTGTCACAGGGATAGTGATTGTCTCATTCATTTTAATGAGTGATATTGTGCACTACCACACAAAAAAAAAATTATAAATAAAAAAAAAAATTAAAAAATAAATAAATAAATGAATAAAAAAAAATAAATAAATAAATGAATAAATAAATAAATAAATAAAAAATAATAAATAAATAAATAAATGAATAAAAAATAAATAAAAAATAATAAATAAAATAAATTTAAAAAATAAAATAAATCAATAAAAAATATATAAGGACATAGTATAAGTTCATTGTATACGAAAAGGTGACAGAAAGTTGAAGATAGGTTTCCCTCTACCGAGTTAGCATAAATAATAGAAATAAGAAGGCTAAATTGCATGCCTGCATGAGAGTTCAAAAATGTATTCATTGGGAGCTCGATAGGAAGACACTAGGACATATAAAAACCAAAGTTTAACAGGGTTAATACTAGCCTGGTTGGTAGCATTGCGATTAGTAGAAATGCCAGATACATTTAAAACGGTAAAAAAGAAAAAAACTTAACTGATAATTCGAGGGGTTTTTCAGTCAAGTCGGTGGGATTTTTTTCTTTTGGTAGGCTACTTTTGCAAATGACCTTCCAGCGCTGACAAGTCAAGTACTTCTTAGGAAATGGAAGAGGGAGCTTTTGGAGCATTGGTTTGGGGGGGGGGGCACCAAGAATTACAGTTAACGTGCTATTTATAGATTGAATTTCAACTTATCTTGTATGGCTTAAAGTAACAAGAAGGCGGGGGGAATAGAATTAAAAAAATTTAAATAAAGAAAATAAAAATGCATAAAGAAAAGAGAAAAAACAAACAGAGAAGCCTAAATTTAACAGGTTAATACTAGCTCGGTTGGTAGCATTGCGATTAGTAGAAATGCCAGATACATTTAAAACGGTAAAAAAGAAAAAACTTAACTGATAATTCGAGGGGTTTTTCAGTCAAGTCGGTGGGATTTTTTTCTTTTGGTAGGCTACTTTTGCAAATGACCCTTCCATCGCTGACAAATTATTATTATTATTATTATTATTATTATTATTATTATTATTATTATTATTATTATTATTATTATTATTATTATTATTATTATTGTTGTTGTTGTTGTTGTTGTTGCTGTTGTTGTTGTTGTTATTATTATTATTATTGTTGTTATTATTATTATTATTATTATTATTATTATTATTATTGTTGTTGTCATCATTATTATTATTATTATTATTATTATTATTATTATCGCTAGAAATCGGCATTGGTGTTGGTGTTGTTGTTGTTGTTGTCATTATTATTATTATCGCTAGCAATCGGCATTGGTGTTGGTGCTGTTGTTGTAATTGTTGTTATTATTATTATTATTATTATCGCTAGCAATCGGCATTGGTGTTGGTGTTAGTGTTGTTGTTGTTGTTGTTGTCGTTGTGGTTCGAATCAAACTTCGGCACAGAGACCACGAAGATCGCTTCTGAAGATTCCCCGCCTCGTTGGCCGTAGTTATTTGTTATACCTGCAAGATGTCAGATGTTTACCCTTGACACCTATAGCAGTTAGATCCAGCGGTTGCATACGAAGTCGGAGAAGGTTTGCCCCAGAACTCACAAAGGAATAGCGGTTGTACATACGCAAAGCAACATTCTGATCGTTACTCCATGGGTGTGCGGTGTCGTGCCTAACGCATCGTTGCTTGCCACACGCAGAGGCAAAGACAACCAAAAAAACAATTGATCGTGATGTTGACTCCTCCTGGATTTTCACCAGAGCCCTATGAGTCGAGTAGCTCTACCACTATTACTGTGAGGAAAACGTTGAACTTTCAGGGGTGTTATTGCTGTTGATGGAAGATGTCGTCGTGTTTTATGGTAGTGCTGTGATTGTGGTAACGTGTCGTTGCTGCTGGTCTTGCCGTTGCTGGTGGCGATGTCGTTGTTCGTGATGATGGCTGCGTGTTACACACCCAGCTCTACGCTAGTAAAATAACAAAGTAAAACAAAACACAGCTTTATAAAAGGATAAGTCTTTCTTAATTAGCTGTGTTTGCACGTGTATGAAGTAAAGTTATTTTGTATGGATTTTACAAGTTCGTAGCTCTGTGTCTTCTGTTTAAGATTGGCTAAAGCGAGTGGAAACAAAATTAATGTCAGATATTTTTATAAAGAAGGTAAATTTTCACCTCGTAATTAGCCATCTGAATTTGTCTGTTGATGCATTACTTGTCATTAGAATAAGTCGTTACATTTAATCTACTCGAATTCATGTAAAACATTCAGATCAGCTATTTTATAAAGCTTAATGTGAATCATTCGAAATACGAAGAAGCCGTTTTTCTAAACGCATTTGACTTTTTATAAAACATCGTAATTCAAAAATGCCATTTTCCCGAACATACTTTTCATCCTTTAAAATATTCCACATTTTGATTATCAGTTTTCGCTACACGAACTCCATGTCTTCAGATAAGCCGTATTTCTTAACGCACTAGACTTCCTATAAAAAATCCGAAATTCGACATGTCATTGTTATAAACGCTCGTGACTTACTTTAAAATACCAGACATACTAATTGGCAATTTTCATCAAATGCTTCAATTCCTCTAAAACATTCAACATTAAAACAAGCCATTATTATCAACGCCATTGACCACCTTAAAATACCAGTTATTCGAATCGATCAGTTTCCTTAAATTCTTGAATTCTTCTAAAATACCTGATATTCAAACAAGCCGTTTTCCTTCACGCAGTTGACTTTCTCTAAAACATCTGACATTGGAACCAGTGCTTGTTATCAACGCTTCTGACTTCCTTTAAAATATCCGACATTCTAATCGAGTATTTTCCTCAAATCCTTGAATTCCTCTAAAATACCTGACATTTGAATCAGCTGTCTTCTATAACGCACTTGACTTTCTTCTAAAACATCCGACATTCGAACACACTATTATAATCAACGCTATTGACCTCCTCTAAAATACCAGTCGTTCAAATCGACCAGTTTTCTTAAATACTTGAATTCCTTTCAAATATCTGATATTCTAATCAGCTGTTTTCCTTACCGCATTTGACTTTCTCTAAAAGATCCGACATTCAAATCGAGCAATTTCCTCAAATACTTGAATTCCCCTAAAATACCTGACATTCGAATCAGCCGTCTTCTATAACGCTCATGATTTCCTAAAAAAATCCGACATTCGAACACGTCATTGTTATCAACGCTCTTGCTTTACTGTAAAATACCCAACATTCTAATCGAATATTTTCCTCAAATACTTGAATTCCTCTAAAATACCTGACATTCGAATCAACTGTCTTCTATAACGCACTTGACTTTCTCTAAAACATCCGAAATTCGGACCATATTTATCAACGCTATTTACCCTCTCTTAAATACCAGTCATTCGAATAGACCAGTTATCTTAAATACTTGAATTGCTCTAAAATACCTTACATTTGGATGGGGCGGTTTTTCCTAACGCACTTGACTTCCTCTAAAATATCCGAAATTTGAACCAGCCATTAATATTAACGCTCTCGACCTCTTCTAACATGGCAGTCATTCGAATCGACCAGTTTCCTTAAATACTTTACTTTCTCTAAAACATCCGACGTGCGACCCAGTCAATGTAAAAAGGGTTTTGACGTCTTTGAAAATACCTGATATTCCAATCGAGTTTTTTCTTAAAATACTTTTATTCCTCGAAAATACCTGACATTTGGATCAGCCGTTTTCCATAACAGATGTAAATTCGTCTAAAACATCTGACAGTCGAATCAGTCATTGATATAAACGTTTTTGACTTCCTCGAAAATACCTGACATTCGAATCGTATCTTTTACTTTACACACTTGACTTCTTCTAAAACATCCGACCTTCAATCCAGCAATTGTATTCACATCTGTTGACTTTCCTTAAAAATACCAGTCATTCTAATCACTCATTTTCCTACAAATACTTTAATTACTCTTAAATACCTGACATTCGAATCAGGCGTTTTTCTTAAGCCCTTGCCTAAGTCTAAAACATTCGGCATTCGAACACGCCATTATTATTAACGCTCTTGAATTCCTCTAAAATACCCGACATTTGAATCGAGCATTTTCAATCAAATACTTGAATTTCTCTAATATATGCCACATGGGAATCAGTTGTCTTCTATAACGCACTTGCCTTCCTCTAACTCATATGATATTTCAACCAGTCATTATTATCAACGCTATTGACCTACTCTAAAATACCAGTCATTCGAATCGACCAGTTAACTTGAATACTTGAATTACTCAAAAATATCTAACATCTGAATCAGCTGGTTTCCTTAACGAACTTGACAATTTTCTAAAACCTCCAAAACTCGAACCAGCCATTATTATTAACGATTTTGAACTTCTCTAATATACCCGACATTCGAATCGATCATTTTCCTCAAATACTTGAATTCTTCTAATATACCTGACATGCGAACCAGCCGTCTTTTATAGCGAAGTTGACTTCCTCTAAAACATCCGACATTACAACCAGCCATTTTTATTGACGTTAAATCTCCTCTAAAATACCAGTCATTCGAATTGACCAGTTTTCTTAAATACTTGAATTTCTCTAAAATATCTGACATTCGAATCCGCCGTTTTTCTTGACATCCTCATAACATCCGACCTTCGAACCAATCATGGTTATAAACGCTATTGGCTTTCTTTAAAATACAAGTCATTCGAATCGAGTATTTTCCTCAAATACTTCAATTGCAGTAAAATACCTGACATTCGAATCAACCGTCTTCTATCACGCACATGTTTTCCTCTAAAACATCCGCTATTCGAACCAGTCATTATTACCAACGCTCTTGACCTTTTCCACAATACCCGACATTCGAATCAGGTATTTTCGTCTAATACATGAATTACTCTGAAATACCTGACATTCGTATTAGCCGTTTTCCTTAACGCACTTTACTTCCTCTAAAACATATGACATTCAAACCTGTCCTTGTTATCAACGCTCTTGACATTTTCTAAAATAACCGACAGTCGAATAGAGCATTTTACTCAAATACTTGAATGACTCTAAAATATCTGACATCTGAATCAGCCGTTTTTTTTAACGTACTTGACTTCCTCTAAAACACTCGACATTCTAACCAGTCCTTCATATAAACGCTCTTGATCTCCTTTAAAGTGCTAGTCATTCGAATCGAGTATTTTCCTCAAACACTTGAATTCCTCTAAAATACCTGACATTGGAATCAGCTGTCTTCTATTACGCACTTACTTCCTTTAAAACATCCGACATTAGTACCAGTCATTATTATCAACGCTATTGACCTCTAAAATACAAGTTATTCGAATCGACCAGTTATCTTAAATACTTTAATTACACTAAAATACCAAACATTCGAATCAGCCGTTTTCCTTAACGCACTTGACTTCCTCAAAAACATCAGACTTTTGTAGCCACCATTATTATTAACGCTCTTGACATCCTTCGTTAAGACCAGTCATTCGAATCGACCAGTTTCTTTAAATACTTGACTTCCTCTAAAATACCCGCCATTCGAATCGAGCATTTTCCTAAAATACTTGAATTCGTCTAAAGCACTTGACATTCGTCAGCCGTTTTTTTTAACGCACTTGACTTTCTCTAAAACACCCGACATTTAAAACAGGCATTGTTATAAACCCTCTTGACTTCTTTGAAAATAACCGACATTTGAATCGAGTATTTTCCTCAAATACCTGCCATTCGGATCAACCGTTTTCCTTAACGCACTTGACTTCGTCATAAAAATCTGACAGTCGAGCCAGTCATTTATATCAACACTCTAGACCTCATCAAAAATAACTGACGGTTGAATCAACCGTTTTCTTTTACGAACTTGACTTCCTCTAAAACATCCGATATTCGAACCAGTCATTGTTATTAACGCTCTTGACTTTCTCTAAAATACCAGTCATTTGAATCGACCAGTTTTTTTTTTTAAATAATTGAATTCAACTAAAATACCTTACATTCGAATCAACCATTTTGCTATACGCACTTGAAAACTTCTAAAACATCCAACATTCGAACCAGTCATTGATACCCGAAATTCGAATTGAGTATCTTCCTCAAATACTTGAATCACTCTAAAATACCTGACATTCGAATCAGCCGTTTTCCTTAACGCATTAGTCTTTCTCTACTCGAATCAACACCGAATATTATACACATATTGTTTGTGATGGTGGCGTTTTGCTGTTTGTGGTGGGGTTTTTTTGTTGTCTATAGGGTGACGGTTCCGGCGAATAGGAACAAAAGCAGAACTACTAAACGCGTCACCATTAACGCGTTTTGTTCCACTAGAGGGCGTTTCGGTCAACATGTTAGTCGCATATCTCTTTCTTTCTTCAGTCTAGGCAGTTTTTATGTTTCCTTTCAACAAAACATCAAAAAGGCGGGCGATGCACGGTCATTGGTGTTAGAGTTATTATAATCATGCTTATTTGATATCCGGAACGGTAGAGTGGTGTGGGTTCAGAACGTGTCTGGTTCTAGATATGAAGAATGAGAAGATCGGACAATCAAGATCAATACAAGGACGGGTAGATACACGGAGGCTTGAATAAAGGACGTGTCATCTTCACAGTAAAGGTTTGAGGTATTTGAACAGAGTGAAAGCGCGGCTGTTCATTTCGGTCACTGTCCGCTTAATATGTTCGGAAATATCTGAAGAAATATTTGTCTTAACAAAGTTACGAAAGACAAGATGAATTTCTTCGCGTAAAGGAACAAAGGACTAGAACACGCCTACGTTGATATCGATCTCTCTCTATATATAAATTTAGGTATGCGTATATATTTCTATATTTCTATGTACAGGATCATCTTCTAAACTGACGAACGGATCATTATGAATTTTGGAATACATATTCTAGGCAACACGTTGAGTAACATGGTCACATTATTTTTAGAAATTTTAACATTTAGGAGGCGCATACATATATAGTTAAGTATAAATATATATATATATATATATATATATATATATATATATATATATATATATATATATATTTATTTATTTATTTATATATATATATATATATATATATATATATATATATATATATATATATATATATCGCTGTACATGAAAAAACTCCTAAACTTATGAACTGTAATTTTGAAACACGGCTACTAGGCGTAAGACTTGGTAATATTGGGTATATGTAGTTTAATTTAGTTTCATGAAAAGAGGATAAAAAGGGGATGGAATCCCTTCGTGAAAATTCAGATGCTTTCGATTTGTGTGAAATTTTAACAATATGTATTAGATGTCAATTAATAAATATTCCACAAATTTCAGGTTTATCGAAGTTTTATATAGGCCACAGCCTCACACAATTTTTTTTTCAGATGTGCATTAAATTTGATTCATATTTATTAGACACGAATTAAGAATGATTCTATGAATTGCATTTTTTATTAAGATAATTTAAGCTTAAGCTATTAATTTTAAACATTTTCAAGAATCAATATCATATAATGGATTTATATCAAGAATAAAATAATGATTCTAGATCTAAAGTTTAGTATAATTCTATATTGACTATAATCTTCGTAAAGGGAATAAAAGTGTTGCAAAACTGTTCTGTTCAGGAAATTAATTTTACTCGTAATGAATTTTGAAATGGAAGGTTGTGTTTATATTATGCCCCCTACAGAACATCTTTAAAATACTCAACAGGAACTGAACTTTGGGGAATATTTATTAATTGATATCTAATATGTATTTTAACAAAAATCAGAAGTATCAAAATTTTAATCCCCACCCTTACAAAAAATAAATTACACTAAATATAGCGCATATTACACATGATTGCAACTGTTTTTCCAAATAAATAACTATTAGTTAATTAGTTTAGGATTTTATCCTTTAAAACGATATATATATATATATATATATATATATATATATATATATATATATATATATACCGGTGTATTTATTATTATTTGTCGCTCCCTAAGCGGTTAAGAGTAAACACTAGACTATGAGTATTTACATCGACGGTTCGATCCCTGCCAAGATAGTCATGCTGATGACGACTCGTAGCCAGAAACACATGTCCATGATTTTCTTTTATGCGTGTAAAAATTAATTTATAAAAAAAATTATTAATATATATTTATAAAATTTATGACACGTCCGATTAAGGGCGATTGAATGCAGTACGCTGCTTATTCTTAATTGCTCAGGGAGCGAAAATTAATAATAAACACACCGGTGTTTTATCGCTAGTAAAAACAGTAACACACAAACAAAGCTACGTAACATCATAGGCGATAGGAAATCATGCATAAATCTAGGCAGGGTGTTCTGATCTGGAGGTAAAATATTAGTCTATGAATATTTACGTGCGAACCATTGGACAGTCAGTTCCATGGCTGTTCGCTCTGGACCACACCAACTATACCAGGAAGTCGCCTGTACATATCAGAGACATGCTTTAGGGAAACCGACCCAGCTATATACAAAGAGTTCACAGATGTAAAATTTGTTGTAAGGAAGACTCCACGAGCATTTCCAAGTATTTCCTTAGACCAGGCTCATGAGAAAGTCAATTAAACAATCAAAGGAGATGGAGGAGCTATTGGGCGT
Source organism: Sepiola atlantica (assembly GCA_963556195.1). Lineage (NCBI taxonomy): Eukaryota > Metazoa > Mollusca > Cephalopoda > Sepiida > Sepiolidae > Sepiola > Sepiola atlantica. Next base: position 104,727,310 of record OY744522.1, on the reverse strand, counting down.
ATTGAAAACCCTCGAGCTATTCACAGATTGATGGTAGCTGGACCAGAGATTTCACGGGCTTTTTCTTAATTTGAGCACAGTATTTCTACAACTGAAGCACCAATCAAACATCATGAGCAAACTCCAGCAACTCAAAGGGCCTTTGCAAATTATGTTAAGAATCTTGTGTCAACTTTAGAAGATATTGGGAATCCTTTTCTAGAGGACACTAGAGACTTGATTTCCCTAGACACAAAGCGCATTATGGATGGAACTGTTGTAGAAATTGTAAACACAATAGAGGCTTTGGGGCAACAACAATATGACAGCTATGCCAAAGCCAAATTAGTTGATAAACCAGCCCAACCAGTCAGTGACACATTGAAAAAGAACAATCCACCACTGTTCAAGAAGACCCCATCGCGAGCCAAATCCAGAGACAAAAAGAAAATTGCTTCACTCAAATCATCATGTGATTTGTTGGCCAGACTCTACATTAGCTGCCCAGCGAGGGAGAGGAATTTTGATGAGTTTTTTTTCAACATGAAAATAAACCAAATCTTCCTGCAATATCAGATATTGGTCAACTAAGAACGGGTGACACGCGTGACTTTAAAAGTACTTCAAAAGTGACCCAGAGCCTAATGTAATCTCCCCTGAGGTTGATGCTAGAGTGTTTGACGGCCATGCGGTTGTTCACTTCCTTCAACCAAAAAATTACAAGACATTTACTGATTATGTAGACATAGTATTTGTGCCGTATGTGCTCAACCAGTTACAAACAGCTGAGCGCATTGACATAGTTTGGGATAGATACATCCCTGGTAGCCTAAAGAAACAGACAAGAGACAGAAGAGGACAAAAAGAGGAGACTATGAGGCAACGAGTCCTGGACCAATCACCGATTCCAGGGAACTGGCAAACCTTTCTCAGAGATGAAAAAAAACAAGACCGAACTGTTTGAAGTTATAGCACACAGGATAGAAGCGCTGGACACTGGAAGCAAGATAGTCATCCGCACAAATGATGTACAGGTTGTAAACAACGTAGCTGGAAATGACCTGGATATCAATGACCTACAACCATGTTGCCAGGAAGAAGGAAGATACACGATTCTTTCTTCACGTTCAGCATTGCAGAAAGAATGAGGCTAGGAGAATAAGTGTGAGAACTGAAGACACTAACGTAGTTGTTCTTGCAATTGCTTTCTACCATAGACTGGAAATAGATGAGATGTGGGTGGCTTTTGGGACTGGAAAGAACTATCGGCTCATGGCAGCACACAGCGCTGCACAAAAGCTGGGTCCCCTAAAGGCAAAAGCATTGCCAATGTTTCATTCCCTCACGGGATGTGACAATGTGTCATATTTCTATGGATGTGGGAAACTTTTTGCATGGGATGCATGGCAGGTTTTCCCTCCACTGACCGATGCCTTACTCGAACTTTCATCATAATGAACTGCTATCATGGACCGTTGTGCTATTTGATTAAAAGGTTCATCATCTGATGTACAGCAGAACATGTCAATTAGAGGATACTGACCAAATTAGAAAGCAGCTCTTTGCACGGAGATCAAGAAACATTGACCGTATCCCTCTTACAAAACTTGCACTGCAACAACACGTTAAGCCCGCTACCTACTAAACAGGGCATGTCTGGTCACAATGCTTAGTTATCAGACCAGATCTTCCGCATCCTGACAAATGGGGCTGGAAAAGGATGGAGATGACTGGACATCCCACTGGTCGAGTCTCCCAGAAGCCTCAAAGCATTGCACTGAACTGATTCACTGTAAATGCAAGAAGGGATGCATATGTCGATTTAAGTGCAAATCAGCCAACCTACCTTGTACAGAACTTTGTGCATGTCATGTTGCATGCTCACAAGAGTCAGCCATAGATATGATATGTGAGGATTTAGTAAGTGTGGACTTATGTATAGGATAGTTATGCTGTGATTCACATGTAATCTTAGTTCCATGTCTCATTTTAACTTGATATGATGTCGACTTTTTATGAATCATTCAAAATATTTGTGAAGAAATTATACATTTTGTTTCTGATATTTATATGATGACCTTGAGATTATATAGTGATTGTAAAGCACATTTATTTGTTATGGTATCAGGTAGTTTCTGATAAATGAGAAATCAAGAAGCCATTGTATAAAATGTTACTCTTATGATATCAATTCTATGATGAAGGAATTGTAATAACTTTTGAAGAAAAGAATCATAAATTATGCATTGTTTTAAGATAAATTATATTTTATATTTTGGTTCCTAATTCATACCAATTGTAAGTATTCGTAGTGTAAAAAAGGAGATGGTTATTTTGAACGTTGTCTTTAATTAAACCTTACAATTTTGACTGATTAACAATATGGTAGATCCGGTAATTTGTATTATAAATCTTGAAACATTCTACCTAGCCAAACTATGTCATAATAAATTATTTTCGTTCCTGAATGTGTTCAGTGTAAACTGTTGAAATAAATAAATATATTTTATTGCATCCGATTTCTCATTCCACATTATCCATATGTAAACATCAAAATAACCTTTCTATTCTATTTAAATTCTGGGATATGATATTAGCCTGAAGTGGCAGCCATCTTGAAATTAAGCAAGTCTGAGACAACTAGTAGATCAAATGCATAACATTTTTATATTTCTTGTCCAAAAAGTTGTATCACAAAACAAAAATCACCTTTCTACACCTTCTAAGTCCTAAGATGTGATAATGACCCAATATGATGGTCATTTTGAAAAAAAGCAAGTTTGGGGAAAAAATTTGCTTCTGATAAATGAAATCTATTTTCCAACCTCTTTTCTGCCCTCAAAAATGTATATTTAGACACTGAGATAATCTTACTACTTCACTGATGAGCTGAGATATGTTCTATTATCTGAAATGGCGGGCATCTTGAAAATAAGAGGGTTCCGGGCAACGATTTGAGTGACTCCCGATCTTATTTGAAAGTATGCTATTTTAGGTGTCTGTAGGAAATTTTTGGTGCTTTTGTACCAAAGTAAACGATTTGGTCAAAATGAGCCTTAACAGTTGTACTCATGGCCTCGGGGGGTTATTTATATCTTGACCCCATAGCTTTACTTATTTTATGTAGAAACTTGACTAATAACACACATTTAGTCATATAAAAACGTGTAAAACAAATAAGAGTTTTTTGTGTAGACAAGGTTTGGTCATATCTCAGGAACAGGGCATGTTAGATTTCCTGAGCTCGAACATGTTTATACTTGAGGAAGGAGTACGATTAATTAGTAAAAGTGGTGCACTTTCCCCAACGGTATTTGGACACGGCATATCGAACTTATAGTCCCCGCCGATAAAAACTGCATCGCCATCGATGAAAGAGCGTGAGGGAGAGCGAGCGTGAACGATGGTGAAAAATGGGGAGATGGCGCGAAACTGTGAGAAACAGTGTGTATGAAAAAGGAAAATTAAATGGAAGGAAATTTGGTAAGGTTAAGAGGATTCAATTTCCATATAATTTCATTCCTAGACTTTATAAAAGCTTTCTGACCTTGCCTTGATGCGGCGGGGTCTATGCTGCCCCGGGGATGATCATTAAATTAAAATGCATTTAGCGATCAGCGCGAATTGACTTGGATAATGAAGAAAATTAGAATTACTACAGAATCAAGAATATGTGGTGAGGCGGGGGGGGGGGGGCGATGGGAAAATTCTATTAGCTCCTGTTTTTTTAGGGCGAGCGTAAAGAAGAGGAAAGATGTCAATGACGTGTTCTTTTCCATTATTTTTTATGTTGTTTTGATTTCTCTTTTGTTATTTATTTTTTGCTTTGTTTTTTTAGAATTTTATTTTATTTCTTTGGTATTCTTTGTTTTCCTTTTTAACATTTGTTTAAGGTAAAGTGTATACTGGGCGTTTCATATTCGGGTCCTGATGCTTCTATAGCACCCATTTTACGATGGATGTTGGAAACCTTTTCGTGGTTCCTCATGTGAGTACCTGATTCTAAAACTAAAACAAGTAGGCCAAAGAGTCGTAAAA